>JAOVYW010051332.1:1575-24105 GCA_025775045.1 Hiodon tergisus | reverse complement strand
CCTATCCACAATTTATATATATATATATATATATATATATATATATATATATAAATTAGAATTAGTTTGCTTTCATCATGCAGGCACTTCATGGTAAACATGCACACACACACACACACGCGCGGTCTCAGACATGCTCGCCAGTCTGCTCTGTGAAAGATTAATTGCGGAAGGCGCTTCCTGGATGCTGAACGCGTATCGGGGCGGCATGCATCCGACACCAGAAGTCGCCGCTTGAATCCAGATAGCCAGATAAAAGCCAAGGAGTGAATTAGGGCCTATTACTCAGGGTCCTAAGCCATTCAGGACTTCCATCTGCAACCATATTTTATCCCTATTTTTGATGCCCTCGCTGTCATTCAAAGTCTGCTCACACCGTCTGCCTCTTACTCTGTGCTTGTGAGACGTTTATGGTTTCCGATGAGGGGGTGATAATGCAGCCACAGACCGGCTGGCAGTATGCGCTTGCACGCTGCCACTGGCTGTCGTCAGAAATGCAAAACGTGGCGGGTTACTCATCCTTCACAGGACTGCGTGCGTGCAGCAGGAGCGCCTCAACAGAGCCATGGCCCGAGTTCAGATGGAGGCTGGGAAAGGTCTCCATCACACACGCACGCACACATTATCAGTTTTGGATGTTTCATCAGTTTTAGTGAGCGTTGCAGTAAGGCTGATTTCGAGCAACGTGATCCATTTTTGGAGGTTTACAGTGGGGCAGGAGGACTTACTTGCAGAGAAAGCGGCGTCGCTGTGAACGGGGGGCGTGGAAGGGATGAAGGAGGGGAAGAAGAACGAGCGGAGTGTGCGCTCGTTGAGGAGAGGCGAGCGCTGGGATGGGATGTTTTCACAGCTCCCCACACTGCTGTGGATCTTGAGATTCAAAGGTTTGTTTTTCTTCTTCACTCTGCAACGCAAACAGCCAAAGCCCAACAAAAAACGAGTTAGCGGCACCACACATCGTACTCATCTCATCGTCTGTTTAAGCCCCCCCCCCCCCCCCAACGGTTAGACTGCTTGCAATTCAGTAAGTGTTTCATTGTTTCCAATAAAGCGGGTTCATTTATTAATATATTCGACTACAGTTGATCTTCATTTAAGGACCAAAGGAACCAGCAGCAGTCTTGCTAAAGAAAAAGAACATGCAGGGGGAAAATTACAATATGTGGATATTCCATATTTTTTTGTTTTGCTGAACCGATGAGTTCCTGCCCCTCCAGCAGAAATCATGAGTGCTCATTCAGAACATGTGGCGTGTCCCTAACTAGGGGAACAAATGCTAAAATTGGCCTGTGCTAGAACACGTAGACAATGGTTTCACACACTGTGATAGGACCTTGAGGGTTTCTCCTCAAACAAATGTCAAGCATCCCAGAGGATAGGCTTGTGTAACCTTTTAAATGAAGCGCCACCCCCCCCCCAACCTTGCTAATATTAAGCTATTAAGCCAGCCAGAGTCAACAAGACTTGGTGAGACAGCTCATTTAGATGCCAGTGTATTGTGCCTCTAGGATGTATCCTAAACTAAGTTATACTCTTGGACTTTTTAAACAGTGGGCTCATTGCAGCGTCTTAGACAATAAGTAAGCAGGCTCCGGGTTATCAGTTCTTCACAAATGGACTAAACTGAATTTTAGATATTTTTAGAATTTTAGAAAATGTAATTTGGCCCTTTTTTTCCAAGGGGCCATTCAGTAAATGATGGAAGGTCACTGCGATGAGGCAAAAGAGCAGTAGCCAAGACTCCCGAGAATTACTCCGGACGCTTCATGCATGACTTGGGCACGTACGAGTTAAATAATAAAAAAGGCACCGAAGAACAATGAGAAAGAGGCATGTGCCTCGTAACTGTCTCAACAGGCTCCAGGCGAGAACAGGGAAGCATCAACTCCTCAAGTCAACAGCCAACCAGCGAATCAGTATGGCTAAGACCAGTCCAACAGCCAACCAGTGAATCAGTATAGCTAAGACCAGTTCAGCAGCCAACCAGTGAATCAGTATGGCTAGGACCAGTCCAAAAGCCAACCCAAGACCTGGGCGCAAAGGCGGGCCATGAAGTTGGCAGGACCACCGCGTTGGCCTCCTCACTCTCATCAACCCCTCCAAAGGTCCAAATGGCCAGTGCAATGCTACGGCAGAGTGGTGCGCCACCTGTCGCTTCGGTTGTTGCAGAGATAACCTACGAGGGCTGCGCTCTGTTTGTGGAGCCATTGGCCTAATCTTCAGCACGGTGCTCGAGAACAACGGCAGCAGCAGCAGCAGCAGATGCGTCTGTGGCTTCTATTCATGTATTCAGCCGGCATGGTGAGTAAAACAGCGCGTAAACATCTCTCATTACACTGTCAGAAAAGTAAGGACGTTCGTTTGGTGGGGAATAAAACGCAGAGAAAAGCAACTTCAAAGGCCAAAATATGTGGATATCAAATAGAAAGAATTAAAAGTCTGAGTAATGAATCTTATACGTGCTTCCACTTCTGCCCATCTTGGCACGCTGGAATGTTTTTGATTAATGTTTTGAGCATAAAAAGTAGTTAATTAACATTAGGGTTGCCTTTCTAAAAGATAGTTCCGAAATTCCAGCAAAATACCATTACGGTAGAGCATGACAATGTTCACGGACCCTAAATATAGTGAATAACTCCTCTTTGTTTTTCCCCCCAATTACTAATGAATGCGTTCACACAAAAGCCACCTCTATGCAGTTTGTGGGGGTCACAAAATAGCATGGTAAATATTCAAGAGCATTGGAAATTAGAAATAACAATCTAGAGCCACCACAGATCTGCATCTGATTAATTTTACTCTGATCCCCACATCCAAGCAAAGTTTATCCTATTCAGAGGTTTGCTAACTGCAATGTAAAATCAAATAATCTGTCCAGAGTCTAACCTTTTGATCCAAAGACACATCCATCTTAGACCAAACCAAACAGAAAGGTCGTATTCACTCCTTCCAACAAAACTGGGTTCAGAAACAGATCTCAAAGGTGCGTTTCCCCGAATGTTTGATTTAGTCTAATAGCCACAGCTTTTATAAATCTGAGCTGCAGTAACAGTTTTCCACAGCTTTTTACTACACATACTGCGTCGCTCTCCAAATATAGGTTATAGCCTTTCTTTTCCCAAGACGCACTTTCAAAACCATTAATGCAATATACGGGAGAATATTTTTGGTTGATGGATGATGAAAAAATTGTATAAGGAAATCTTCACAATGATATTGGATGATAGGGATGCAGTCACGTGAGATATTAAGGTGTTTGGCGTAGACTCATATACACGTCGCTCCAGCCTTTGTATCAGCTAGCAACCTGCTGAGGAACTCTGGAAACATCAAATTCAGGGATGGTTTCCCTCAACCCCATTGTCATTCATTCTAAGCGGCTGTCACTGATTTTATTTCCTGCAGAAGGATTATTCCCCCGGGATGCCTCAGTGTCAGCCGTGTCAGAACTGCAGTCATAGTACATAGTTTTTAGTGCTGCCAGTGAATGAATTTAAAGCCCAAACGTCCCAGAGGGGTGACAGCAGGCCAAGGCGGAGACCTGCAGAAAGTACAAGCACTGGGGTGATGCGGGGTGATGTGAGCTCGGGGGCAGGGCGGGGCCCTGTTATTCACACCCTTATTTTGACCTTCCAGGGACCTCGTCACGTGGGTCAGAGGATCTCAGTCGCACCCATGGAGAGAAAGGACAGGAATTAGTCAGCTACAAACTGATGGTAAAGATTCATTTAGAGCAAAAAACGTTTTTTGTTGAAAAATATATTGCATAATTTGGAGGGGAAAAAAGTCAACATAGATTAGTGTATACATATGTTTTGTACCTTAAAAGCTCATAATATATACCAATTGCCAGCAACTGAAATGACTGCATCAAAAGCAGAAGAGGATATTAATTTGTAACCATCGGCATGATGCAGTTCACAGAGAATTTACGTGAGGCCGAAATTTGAATATTTACACATCAAATGCAATTTTATTCACAGCATTGCCACATTTTTGCTCTTTTTCAAAGGATTCATTCTACCCTCCCTGTAATAAAGCTCCTTTCCTCCAGCAGAGTCTCCTTTATGTGTTGTTGTATGCAGGTTTATTGATTTTGCCTTGACATCCCCGTACTCTCGACTGCCTGCACAAACCCTTTCATCAGCCGATAAAAAACAATTGGGCAGCAGGTTAACTGCTCTAAACACAGTTCGCGGGGTGGCAGGATTTAGAGGCGCATACTGGATGATTGAGATGGGGGTGCTTTTGGTTAAATAAAGCTTTCTATATATTACTGTTATATTGCCACAAAAGTGTACTGTGGACAGCGGCACTTAAAGAGCTGAGAGGGAACGGCCTTATTGTGATGTTGAAACGAATGTTGATTTTCATACTTCTTTAGAATAGGATTTTGCTCTAGCGCTTGGCTTTGATAACCACAAAATAGAAAACACAAAAAAATGAAGATAGATGACAGGGAAAATTGTGACACACAATGCATCATACAAAGGTCACTTTAAGAGAGGGAACAATGGAAAGGAGTGCCTTGAGACACAAATAGAAACGGATTAAAATAATGTGGGGAAAAGAGACCAATGTACCTTAGATACAACCCAAATCAAAGCTTTTGGCTTACAACACAATGTGGTCGGAATAAATCATACTTCAGAGTTCAATCCCAATGATATTTGCTTAAGATTTAGCTCCTGGGCTGCCTGGAGTGCGGAGGCAAGAGCTGCCTTGAACTAGTACTTTAACAACAGAATAATCCGTCAAGGGATCAAAATGATGGACTCTTAATATCCCACTTTTGTTATTGATTGTGGGATGAATGGATATTCCAGGCAATAAATAAATAAATGAAAAAAAAATCATATCTAAACCCATCAAATTCTCGTGCCGCTCATCTGGTAGCTGTGATACGATCTCAGATCTCAGTGTCCACCACAGTGCTCCAGTTCACATACTCAACCCCCCTCCTCTTTCAACACCACTAGCATCCAAGCCTAATAAATCAATTATGCACAGGCGACAATAGCTTCCAGCCGGCAAAACCGCACAGCCCTAAACACTCATATAAATTCATAATCATGCCTTCCATTTCACAACCCCTTGGAGGAGTGCAGCTTCATATTAGAAGGGATAGACTGTGTTCAGGAATAAGCTTCTCTGCGGAGCACCTTGACACCCCTTTAACTTGACTTGTCATTAATGGCAACACGCCAAAGCCGCAATTAACATGGATGAGATTCCTAGAGAGCGACACATGCGCGCGGCCAAGTAGCCTTAACGGGCGTGAAGTGGTGTCATGTTGCAGACCGTGACCACTTGCTTCACCCTCTAAAATGATCTTCTTTTCCACGAAGATCGAAAAAGTAAATTCTTATTTATATCGATGGCCAACCTGAGATCACATACTCACTCAGAAGCAGGCCAGGAGCTGTTCTTTAACAAGTAAATACTTTAACAACACAATCCACTGTGTCTCCCCGATAATATTTCAGGCTAAATGATTTGAGTAAAACTTATGGTTGGGGGGAAGGCAAGGAAACAAAACGTCACTGCGGGTTTTATCAATTTTTTCCATATTTAACACACTTAAATGCTGAATACGTATAACAACTACAACACAATGAAAGTGAACTAATTGATCTTAGACTTTGATCAGATTACATTGATCGCGGGTTAAGACTCTCCTGTTCTCAGAAAGCCTTCACAACCCACACAAGTAATCACAGACTAATATTAAATACGTCAGAAATAGCAAGCAATAGCACTATCCCATGACCTTACTGAATAAAACAAATACAAGGATAACATCAGCACATTCCCCAACAGTATTATCTTACTGGGTCTATATCTTACGATCCATGCAAGCTATTCAATGTCTCCTATAGACAATTAATCGTCATGAGTTTGTTTCCTATGAGGCAAGAGCCAAATAAAAATGCATTGTTTTTTACTCAGGACTATAGCTGAGACCAAATCAAAACTTAGGGAAATCACTAATCAAACTTTAAATAACTAAATTTAATAGCTTTTTCTTTATACCAGTATAAGAAATAATACTTGTAAAATAATAAGACAAAAAAAAAGGAAATTTCTATGCATACTGATTTATCTATAATCTGCTAATCAGGTATCTGATGGGAAATCTGCTCAATTTTAGACCCCCAAGGCATACCTGCTCAGGTATAGAATTATATAATTTTATTTTCATTCCAGTTCCTAATACAAATCTACATTCTGACCTGCGCTCGGTACAATTTTGTGCAAAAATTAACCATATTTGAAAAATTTTAATAAGATAATAACATGTGTGTATCAATTAATGCATATTAATCCATTATCAAAAAATAAATAAATAACATCCGTTATATCCGATTATCTTTCTAAAAACATTTTGAACACGACGGAGTAACATATTAGCGGTCATTGTATCTTTTTAAACTCTTGCACGGGCAAAATGACATTGAACGGTATTATTATAATCCACAGCTGCTTCCACAAATCCCTTTTATTGCAATTTTCAGCATATTTAGTATTTATAAAAAACAAGAATAAAATGAAAAGGCTATTTAACTAAAGCACATTTTCTGACAGATATCTGTCTCCCCACATAGAGCGGCGTAATGTTCAGGAAAATGTCAGATCTGATAACCGGGTACTTAAGACTCAGGATGAAGCCCGGAACGTAACGAGGGGAGCCGTTCTCATTGGGCGATGGAGAACTATGGCGGAAGTAAGGCAGACACATTGTACCGCGAAGCACTTTGTCACGGGGCGCAGAAACAGGACTGGCGCTGATGAGAGCATAAAAGATTCCCCCGGCTTTTATTAACATGTTGATCCTAATTAGCATACCAAACGAGCTTCATTAATTATCGCTCGGCCTGAGAGAGGCACTTGGTTTAAAAGGGCAGAGGGAGATAGGGCAACAAAATAAGCAGAATGAATAGCGGGCACTTCGCTCTTATTCTATGTAAAGTTTAAGTGGTGTGGGGTTCTTGGGAGCGCTCGCGCACTTTCCAGATAATGTATTCACATTTTCACATTGAGTTCAGGACCTGCGTCAGTGTGCATCATGATGTTGAAGTTGGCTATCTGCTCTTTGCCATCCACATCTGTGGTGGTTGGACATCCTACTGCTGGTCCAGCTGACCACCAAATAAATGCAAAACCTCCCTCATATACTCGATTCGTGCTTATTTGGCCGTCTGAAAGGCTAAATGCGTGTTTATTGTGCATACCAGTGTCTTATTCAGGCAATGCTACGGAAATTATCTTCATTGCACTGTGGTAATAGATGCGTTTCCGGCAGACTTAGGCAAAAATTATCATCACTGACCCATCAACATAGACAAATAAGTAAAGTTAGATGGAGGCTTTTCGTATTAAGCCTTTAAGTGTGCCTAAATGATTTATAAGCATACCAAATGCTCATCTCTCAAATGCAACTACGCAGCAGTAGCTGGAGAGTTACTTATCTAGAAAAAAAGAACCCAGCACTGCTTTGCAGCACCATTTACCTCTCCAGGAACAGAATAACAGGGCAGATAATGGAGATGTTGGTGTATCTCTGCCTCATAAGTACACCACAGGTGCCCATCGTTTGATTGGCAGTGGCAGACAAGAGGTAGAGGTAAACTCAGTATCACCGACATCTGCACGTCTGTAAAAAGGCAAACACCCACAGCACTTTCTTAGGCTTTGCCCGACTGTCAAGTGAAATGCTAAGCACAATTGCTAACGCAATAACGAAAAAAACGAGGAAAGGGGAAATGGTTCATTTCTGAGAATTTTCCGACTTAGTCACTTTCTGCGTAGTACACATTTCTGAGAACCTCAATAAAGGGAATTTGTGACTTCAGTCAGGCTAAATCTCCTCAGACATACAGGCTGCTTCAAAACATAAGGACATACATGTTTGTCAAAAATAAGCAATACCTTTATGTCACATAACAGCAGTGCTTCTGTACAATAGGAAGAACACTTCTCTAATCTGACCAAATCGGAATGAATAATCGGAAAACTATTAATAAGAGCGGAGAACTCTGTGTTATACTGTGCGCTCCTGCTTCATTTAGCAATAAAGTTAGCTGCAAGCATGGTCCACAATGGTACCGTATGTTGGCACTAAATCCATTTATTGTAAAATTATAAAACAATATAACTGCAGTAATATTTAAACTGCAATACAGTATTTAAAAGGAGGCCACTTGATTGGTCTGCAGCGGCCATTTTGTTTTCCTGGCTCATCTTTGGCATTGATGACAAAGACCCTGATGATGTTTTATTTTTTATAAATATAAAAAGACAAATTGTGAGTAAATCCCATTACTATCTCCTATCAGGAAACCCATTATTATCTCCCACCCTATTTCTACTTACTCAACAACATCACATGATAGTTTACCCCTGGCTAGTAATATAGTATTCTATAATATTGCCTTCTGTTACATATAATTTTAAATATACAACAAGATGCTCTGTAACGTTTCCTTTTGTTTGCAAATGTTTTCAAATAGTTTTTAAAGAGTTGAGAAATCCAACATGGCTACCAAGCCATGTGTCCCATGACAATTTTGTTTTATATATATCACTATATTTTAAGTTTTGATTAAAATATTTCATTTCAAGTTGTCAGTTTTTTATTTTCAATTTGCAAAAAAAATAATTATTTCCTTTGCTCATGGAGAACATTAGTCTTGGAAGGATCATGTATGCTAAACTCAAAGCTGTTGGTGTAGAATCAATGAACAACACAGATATTTATCCTCGGGGAGATTCAAGGAACCGCGGGGTACTTGCAACCCTGGTGGAGAACCACGGACCTAATTGGCAATTCAGGTGTGCATGCAACATTACCGGACATCTTAGACTTGTCATTGATTACAGTAGTCAAAATTGCATCTGTTGTGTGTCATAGCTTAGGGACCGGTAATCAATGCCCTAATCGGGTCTGATATGTCCTGGTGCTTTGCTTACCGCTACTTGCCAAAACAAAACACAGACGCTTGCAGCAAATGATTCATTGACAACGTGCGCAACTCCAGTTTGCTGCCACTAATGGGATTTAAGCCAATGACTTTGAATCCCCCACGGGCCCTTCCTGTCTACCTGCGCTTGAGGGAATTCTCTGGTTACTGTTATACGGGGCCAGGCAAATTTGATCAAAGTTGAGCCAGACAGGGACGTCGTCAGGAATTCAGGCTCTGTGCTTATCTTTGTTTGTAGGCACTTAAATTTTCATTGCTATTGATACCGTCACATAAACCTAATGTCTTTGAAGAAGGTGGACGCAAAACCGTTTTCTATTGGGACAGACGTGGGCAGGTAAAAAATGGTGAGCGTCTTAGATGAGTTTACAACATTTCCAACAGTCTTTTGCACGATGGCTCGCACCTGCCTTAATTTGAGAATACAGAATCATTTGGGGGGTTTGAACTATGATAAACCTTTTCATCTCCACAAGGGCATGCATAGCGAGAACTCACTTGGGTGTCACAGACTCGTCCACTCGGTTTCCCAGCTGGAACTCATGAGACTTGCTGCGGTGCAGGGCAGTGAAACCAGGCAGGAGGTGAATCAGCTTGCGGGATGAGGGCGGCGGCGTGCCGGGCGTTTTGCCCTTGTTCCTCCTCCTCATGGGGGGAGTGCCGGGGGGCGTCATGGTCTGAACCACAAGAGGAGTCCTAGGGGGGGTGTGGGCAAAGTGTCTCTGGCGAGGTGAGGGGGGCAGGGAGCGGTGGCCAGCCTCCAGGGGGGGCAAGAATCCTGCATGGCCGTCCACAGTGAGTCGATCGACATGGGTGTAGAAAGGGGCCAGGGCTTGGGGGCTGTGACAAAGCTGCTGGTTGTACTTGGATTGGACCTTGGGGCTCTGGGAGAGCTGGAAGCGGATCCATTGGCTTGGCTCAGGCTGGCATACTGGACTGTTCTCTTTTCCCGATTCCGAGGTAGGCCACTGGATTGCCCAATCCTGCTTGACTTGGCTGCTTCCTGTAAACAAGTAAAAATTCCAAAAATTCCACAATTACGACCAAAAATTCTACATTTAAGACATTATGCTGGTTGGCTTACTAACTAAATGAATATAGGAGTCTCTTAAGGCATGTGCATGGATTAACCACAGGGCAATACAAGTGGTGAAGAACGAACTAGAAGAGAACGGCACTATACTGGACAACACAAAGCTACAGTGTCACAGCAGCCTAGCAGTCTGCATCCAAACACATTAAAAGCAAAATGGAAATCTGAAATGTGAGGAGCTTATGATCAAAAAGCATTGTTGGGTGAAATGAATTACACACAAAGCACAAAAAAAAATTTAATAACTTCACCTCCGTTATCGTGCAACTTGTCGTCCTCAAGTTGTTCTCGAAAAACAAAAAACAAAGCAGAATTTAATTGTTTATCCAAAGTGAAATGTTGAGTATCCTTACCCATCTGATAAGTTGCCTTGAATTCTACAAAATTTATTTTTAAATGCTCAAATTTTTTATAAAAGAGAAAATAATTTCCACAGCGATTAAGTCTAATATGTGTGTCAAGCTTTTACTGAGCTTACTGCAAATAATCTGACCTTAATTTTTAAAAAGCTCTATTTCCTTGCCAACAGAGAGTATCTACGGTCTTCTTCGCATTAATAGTCAGTTATAACAGGAGTTAATCACCTAATTAAGACAACTAATGCTTTTGAATCCTTTGAGAATAAGAATCTACTCTACATTTTATAATAAAACCTGAAGAAAAGAAAAAAAACAGTGGCAAATACAGAGTAAAAGAAAAGTAAAGGATAAGAGTCTTTTAAGGTTCTTCTTTAAGGTATCTTTGGGAGATCCTTCAGCACATTCATTGCTCCCCAAAAACCCCCCTGCTGTGTAAATGACTGCCACAGACAAAGGTCTCCCAGAGACAATATTAATGTCATGTTACCGTAGGGAGTCTCCAGCTGAGTTCACATATGTCTCTACTGAGAAAACAACTGTTTCAGTGACACCCTCACTGGATATCCGTCAACAAAACAATGTTAATGGGGCACAATTTGATGTTGCAGCTTAATCAAAAAAGCAGGAGAGCTGTAAAGTGATCGCACTTTAACTCTCGACGTGAGAGTAAGAATTACATATCATAGAGCATTAGCACATTTCACACCGAGCTGTCAAGTCATCCTTAGGCATTAAGATGTGTTAGTTGCTTTGGATAGAAGCTTCTGCTAAGCCTTTGGTTTTCAAAGTGGGGGTCGCCAGGGGGCACCAGGGGGGCCTCAGCACATTTACCGTAGTATATGTCAATGGGTTTTTAAAGACAGAGGGGCCCCGGACAGAAGCTTATGCTATTTGGGGGGCCTTGGCATGGAAAAGTTTGGGAACCCCTGTGCTAAGCAACTAAATTGTAAATTCCAAGGTGTGTAACTGATTATCATGGTTAGTGACTCATAAGCGTTAAATAAAGTTTTGTCAATTGTTTTTTAATGTTGGTGCAGATACATGAAGGATAATCCTCAAATCAATTTGTATATCCAATTGAAATCAGATCCACAAAGACTATTGTCATTTATTAGTCTTATAAGTCTTTACCCTACTAGCTTCAACATTAATTATAACAACACAGTTTTAAGCCCCTTTAACCATCTAACAAGGCTGTGTGATAGGAGGCACAAATAGCCCCGTGCCGAAGTCCTCTCTAGAAACTATCCGCTCTGGTTGCTACTAGAGAGGCCACATGTCCTGAGAGCCACACGCAGGCGAGGATGGATTTTGTTTCAGTAGGAAGCAGGCAAAGTCAAGTAGGCTGAGCGTAGGGGCGGGAGAGAGGCCCTGCGGCACTCTCCTAAACTGTTGACTGCTCAGTCGCACGGCATTAGTGTAGTGCTTTTAATTAGTGGCAGAGGAAAAACACCCCACTCAGAAGTTTGCTGCGCCATCACTTGGAAAACAAACAAAGTCTGTAAACTTCCCTCGCAGACCCTCTTCTTACAGGCATGGGATAAACACAGACGCTTATAAAGCCCCAAAGTTTAGCCAGCCAGTTTCTGAGAACAATACAAATCGGTATCTGGGTGCAGTGCGCACGGCTCTGATTTTAAGGAAAATGAATTAAAAGACAGTGTAATTGAGTTAAATAAAAAATTATTTGAGCCATTGTTAGAAGAGAATATTCAAATATGTCATTTAAAAAAAGGTTGATTCCAATGGTATTTACAGTTTACAGTGACTTTTTTTTAATGCTAAGAAGCTGAAATGGCTGGCTTCAGCATTCTAGAAGTTCAAAGAGGGTTCGTATGTACATTTTTGATAGGGTGGTCCTGGGTTGTATTAACACGCAATTACTGTATACCGACCAGTGTCTCTTTTCCTACTTTCTACTGAGAGGATGTTTCATGCTGTGCTGCTTGATGAAGACGCTGGATAAATACCGAGATACCTATTCTTTCACGTGAACAGCTGTGAATATTCAGAGAAGCCTGATGATAAATAGCCGGTGATGAACTATGCTATGTAATTCATTTTCTGACAAGGTGGGTTAAAGTGAATTTTTTTTTTTTTACCGTTGTTTCTTATACCTTGCTAGCTTTGAACTTGATATTAAGCCAGACCGTGAGGCCCAAAGGAAAGCAACCCTAGCACGTCAATAGTGAACTGATGGGACTGTAGTACTTACTACACAGAGCAACAATATCCCATTTCCCTGGTCATGGATCCTTCTCTCTCAATCTCAATGTGGCCAGCTTGTTTTAACACAGTTTGACATCAATGTTGCATTCCTAATAAGAAACGTCCAGCCACAGAGAGAATTCAAGCTAGGACGGTTGCCAGAGGCTCTCTATAAAACCATAATAGACAAAAAGCTACTAAAAGTCTGCCGTTAGTCCCAGGCTGCTGCCTAAATTAGTTAAACAGAGTCAACAAGAGAGAGCAAGTTATTCCAATGTGAAGAAACTGCATTCCATTTATTACTCAATTTGTCCCTTTTATCACCTGTTTTCATTTGTTTGAGCCCACAATGTCTTGGAATTAACAATGTGGCATTTATTTTAGTTATAACATTGCAGTGAAATGAGTCGTCAAGATGAAAAACCATTTTAATGCAAATAGATAAGTCACTATGGGTTCAGAACACTTTGACTATGTGGCATTTATTTTAGCTATAACGTTGCAGTGAAATTTGGTGAAGGTAAAAAACTATTTTAATGTATATAAACCCATCCATGTCCCTTCACTGTCGAACACGAGGCACAACTTCCTACAGAAGAAACCATTTACCCTCTGAGCACCAGACAAAATTATCTAACAATCGTAAACCCTTCTTCAATCTCCAAGGTGTGATGTTCCTGCCCTGACTGAGGTCATTCACAAGCACTGCCACACTGATCTGTGATTAAACTTCTTTCATAAATACGTATTGGGTAAATATATCAAACTAAATTTTTTATAGGCCTGTCGCAATTTTACAATTTTAATAGAATTCGTCACAGAGTGGTGAATAAATACCTGTTTTCTATTTTAGTATATTTTTGTTTAAATACATTTTCCCATCTGTGTTTTCTAAAAGCACTGACTCTGTTCAGTAGATGGGCTTGCTTTGTATCAAATAAAGAAATCTAAATAAGTGACGGCTCAACACCCGTGTGGTGTCAGTCTTTTCTACTTCTCTATCTCTCAATTACTTTAAGGAAAGAGCAAAGCATGTTAGCAATTGAGTGATGGAGCTGGACAGAGCGATTCAGATATGGTAGTGTAAAAGTGAGTTGGCCAAAACACAGAGTAAACCGAGGCTAACTTTGACGCAGGTTGCAGATTATGTGTAAACACGGCTTAGGTGAACCCCTAGGTTTAAACCCCAGCGTTGCCTGTGGCAACCAGAATCAGTTATAGACTAAAACGGTAAAAAAAATCTATAACAGTAATAAACCAGACCTTCACAATGTTCACTGCAATTGACCATTTCAGTTTAAGCCTAAATGTTTACCGCACAGAAGCCATACAGACTAATGGGTTTTAGAGGATTGGCCTGCTTTTGCTGTTTCACTAGGTCCTCTGTGTCTTCCCTTGACAATATTTCTGTGTCTCTTTCTCAAGAAACCTTAGGTTGCCTCCTTGTCAACAGGGGGCACTACATCCATGTTCTCTACCATATGTGGGAGAACCACTCTCTCCATAGGATCAGTTGCCAATGACAATGACATTTGCTAACTGACAATGATTGCACAATTATCTTGTGATTTATTCAAATAATGTGGTAAATGCTGTAAATTATCAAATCAGAAATTTGTCGCTTGTATCATAAGTAACAAGCCAGAAGAATTAGACATTTTTTAAAATAATAAATGAATAATTATTGAAAGTAATTAATTCTTTTAATCTTCAGGTTAAGTGATAATGGCTGGTAATGACCAGAGGAATAGGAAACTGAAACATTACTGTAAGGTCAGAAAACACTGTGACTCTCCAGACAGACAGAATGGAGATGTTTAAAAAATGCAGGGTCACCATAAAATGCAGATCACGTTGATTTATAAACTGTTACACATTTTTGCGATCTGAGATAGTTGACTGCCTTAACGTTCCAGATCTCATCTCCTTTCTCTTTTGTTGACTCTTCCTTTCAGTTCGGTTCTCGGATTCTGCTTGGTCTTACAGGCCCGCAGGGGGCTGTCTGGCAGAGGCCAAATCCAAGGAAAGGAAGGATGAATGCACTTGACTGCAGTCTGAGGCGGCCATTGTTCCGTACATTATCAGTGGGTAAAGCTACTGCTCTCCCGTTCATAGCTGCACTCCTGTGAAACAATGAGGCGCAAAAAAAGATTTATGGTTGTTTATTTATAGAGTGATTAATGGTAATGAGCGGCAGGTGGTAAGACCATCTTCAAAAAAATTCTAAAAGGACAGATCTTTATAGCATAATTGCAATAATTACGACTGGGCTTATGCTGTTATTGGGAAATGGAAAATTAATGTCAAGCGACATTTATCTGGTGTGGTCATGATTTACTGTATCATAATCTTCAGTTCTCAAAGTGATTTATTTGGTGAAGAGACCTCTAAACACTTAGTTTTGCCACCATGTTTGCTACACTATAATTTTTCCACAGGGCTGACAGAAAATGAAATATAGAGATATGGAAAAGAATTGTGTGGCTGAAATATGATCTTGCACATGAGTTAATGACCCACTGTATCGCAGGCCAATTGATGTCTTTAAAAAACATGATAAATATTAACCGGAAATTTTTGTATCGATGCATGTTTTAATTTATCATATTTCATCTGTCGTACTTCAGGATGCCATGCCTTGAAGAAAATGATGTCGGTGCTGTTTTCTCATTTAAACAGTGACCGTGGCGACGGTTTAGAAGAGGCAATTTCCTTCTCGGAAGACAGAGGGGTTAGTACATCGATATATCAATATTGCTCTGACTGCCTAGATGATATAATAAAGAAGTGGTGTAGCAGAACTACTATAGTCACTGAAATGTTACTTGACATTGCTTAAAGGGACCGCCCTCAATAATCCCAATCATCTAACTGAGCTTGGGGTGGATTTCTATTTAACCACTTGTACATGTGCTCTACCTCAAAGGACGTTCATGCTGGGAGGGTTCGCGTGCGGTCCGCGGAGACAAGGCACTTGGCCATTTAATTACTCTTTGAGGCTGGTCATTATTTTCGACGAGGGCAAAGATTAAGCTTGTTAGCGTGTGCAATAAAGGCTGAGATGCAGAGGGGGCAGTGGGTAGTGCGCAGAGCCATGCTTTAGCCACAGTGTCATGTCTGCACTTGTTGGTCTAGTTTTTCTTTTTTTTGTGTGTATGAGTGTTTCTCTGCGTGGGTGGGTGGGTGAGTGGGTGCATACATGTCTTCTGAGGCATTAAAACATTAACAATGCTTACGGAGATCTCTCTGAAAAACTGAGAAGTTCGGAAGAGCTACTAATGTTTGTCTGTGCAAAACCGACACCAACAATGTGAACCCGCAGGTCTTTCATAACGCATCCAGGGAAGAACCCCTGACCATTCACATGCAAAGGTGGTTTCAGGTGGTTAAACAATATGTTCTTACAGGAAGCACATATTTGAATACAAGCATTGAAGGAAACGGAGACGGCTAAATAATTATTGGAAGTAGGCAATTTGAGAATATAAATTGGGATAAAACACCACCAAATATTTACAACCATTCTGTAATTATATATAACAATTACTGAATGCAGGTAATTATTGTTTTAAAGCAGACTAAATGGAGGTATTCCACTACCATTTTCTATTGTTATAAATTGTAAATCTAAATCATAACAAACAAAAGAGCAAATATTCAATATATTTTCCAGTATAACGGGAAAAAAATGGAAAAGTTGTTCTGCGGCCAGGACAAAATGGATACAAGGGGCCATTCTGTAAGTAATGTCACACTATAATTGTTTTCTTGGGAAAGTATTTTCTGTGCAAGGATGCAGGAGGAGGAGGACCTCATGAAATGGACCTATCACAGCGAGGATGGAAGGCTGCATCATGTGATGCGGGATAGTTCTGCAGCGTGGCACATCACTTTGTACCTCCTCGGACGGCGAGAATCCTCAGGCTAAGCACTGTAACTGCGTGTGCATGCTTGCATTGTGTGGGACAACAATGAAGGATCGTTGATGAAGTACGACCACATGGAGAAGTACGACCAGATGACATTTCAACACCACTCACCCATGCAGTGGCTACATTCTTTGAAACACTGGAGTACTCGAATCCACAAATGGGTGAAGTCAGGTGTTAAAAGCAGGGGTGGATCCAGATTATTTTCAAGTGGGGGGCACGGGGGGAACAACAGTTAAATTTGAGGGGGCACCCAAAAGTGACTATTCTAAGGGAACGATGACTGACATCACTAAGAGCCAATGAAAATTGGGGGGGCACACAAGGTGGCCAATCAGACCACAAGGGGGGGCGGGTGCCCCCATGTGCATCCAGGGAAGATCCACGGCTGGTTAAAAGCAGTGCTAAGAATATGTTAAGACATTGGTATTCTCAAAACAAGTTTCTCAAGACCCGTTTTATAATTTACCCATTAAATATTTGAAGGTCAAAAAAAAGTTGGAGTTACTCCAACTTGGCTCTAAAGTTTTGTCTATTTTGTCTCACAGCCCAGACCAACACAGAAGTTTCACACTTCTGCCTACTCTTGCCCTACAAAGTTTGTGTTTTTTTCTTTCTTGATCTACAGTGTGGGTGAATAAATCACAGGTGGAATCACAGGTGGATGTCCATATGCTATAAAAGTCCACATGTTATTCTTAAGACAAATATCACATGTTAAAATGTAACAGTGTGATTGGAAGAAATGGTCTTGGCTGAAATGTTTTTTGTTTTTTTTAATGGGTTGTTGGTATTAATGGAGTTGTTGTCTCTTTGGGTAAATCATTATTCCCTCTTTGCCCCAGTCCTGCTTCACAAACGTGTGTGATTTCCGAGAAAAGAGCTGGTAAAATACGGAGTGTGTGTGTGTGTGTTTGGTAAGAATAGTTCTGCAGAAAATCTCATACGGGCATAATGAAATCTTGCAGTGCCCAGCGAGACTCCGTTAAACCAGCAGCCCACACAGGCCTTTCTTGCAACGAAGCAGCCTGAACTCTGAGTTGGATTTCAGTGAAATAAACAGCCCACCAGCTCTAACATCAATCTTGACACATTGCTCTTACGAGACACCCACCAGTCTTCCATAGGCAAATTCTCAATTACCGTCAGAACCAGTAAGCACCGCGTAGCACGATTAAGCCAGCAAACGGGTACAATTTATCTTTTATTTATTTTGTTCAAAGACGATACTTCTAAAATAGTAATAATTATTGGAAGCATCAGCTACAATTAACTAATAACGTTAAGTG
Source organism: Hiodon tergisus (assembly GCA_025775045.1). Classification (NCBI taxonomy): domain Eukaryota; kingdom Metazoa; phylum Chordata; class Actinopteri; order Hiodontiformes; family Hiodontidae; genus Hiodon; species Hiodon tergisus. Next base: position 6,246 of record JAOVYW010051332.1, on the reverse strand, counting down.
CCGGCAAAAAATACTAATTTATTTTTCTTGCGATATTTTGGGATAGTGTTTTCATTTTGATTTCAGAACAATTAGTTTTAAAGTATTTTATTGCAAACTCTGTATAAACGGAACCCACCTTCTGAGCACCAGCTGTGCCGTTGTCTCAGTAAATGGGCTTGCAGCAAACAAGTGTTTGTTATTCTTTACAGAATATTATGTTTTATTTCAACATGTGAAACGTTTTCGGCGCTATGCTGCCCTCTGCTCCTCTGTTGTTTGTTTGGTAGAAAAATGAGCACATGACCCTTTTAGTGTTGCACCGTTAGCAACATGGCTGCTTTCTGCTGGAAAGAAAACTTTGAATGCAATAACAATGGGGATCCCAGCGTCAGGACAGTGCCATATATAGTAAAATACACATATAGTAGAAAAATTTTAAATTTTGGATGACGTTTTCGAAGAAAGCAGTGAGAACATAATCTGTAGTATATCCTAAATTGTGGGAAAGATCTGGGGGGACATTCTAATTTAATAATAAATATATTTGTAACAATTTTCTGGAGATTAATATTTTTTTTAAAACATGGGTCAATTAAAACCAGTACTAATATTTGATGAAACTGACGACCACCAGTCTCTCACGGTCTAGTTATGTTTTATGAATATATGCTGCCATCTCCTGGTTGTCTCAGATTTCCACATGAATCGTTTTTTTTTCTTCCGTCAAGGAATTGAGACAATCATTCGGTTTTGTGTTGCCCCCTACTGTGCAGTATATAGTATTACATTAGTGAATATTTTTAATTAAAAACGTTAATATTTTGTAAACCACGTCAACAGCAAAATATCATATAAACGAATTTCACCTTAAATAGAGGATAAGGTACTGAAAAGAATAGTTGTCTCTGAATAAAGTAAACTAATTCTAAAGCTTTGCTCTAAATATTAATGTAGGAAACTGATCATGTGACATTGACATGTGATATTCGTAATACATGGAAAATATAACAATTAAGTACAGCAAACTGTTGAAAGCTTGTTTTTTGTTAAAGAAACATGTTATTGCATAAAGTTTTGCAAAAGGTCTTACTATATAGACAGAATGTGTTCATAATATTAACTCCCGCATGTTTTTCAACACGTATTCACCTCAGTACCTTTCAACACTGAAAATGAGAAACACATGCATGCATGTGTGTGTCCCTGGTAGTAGGGGACTACTTGTTATATAACAATTTGTAAATCAACAGCGAAATGTCTTCTAGTCAAGGTTAGAATCGCCTCGATACGTTCCTAAAAGGCACTGTCCAAAACTATACGTCCCATCAATCATAACTTTGCTTTTAATTATCTGTACCGTAAAGCTAACTAATATAGTTCAAACCGTAAATAACCGTTTATTTAAAAAATATTGTAACAACTACATGAGAGTAAGACTAACTAATCTTTTCGAGATCTGCCTTTAAAAAAACAACACGATACAGGCGCGATACAGACAAGCACAAAAAGTTCGCTTCTTTGTCGGTTTTTGTCCGCTGAGTGGTGCTAGAGACTGATTTTGCTGCCGTCTATCTCACTATAACCAAAAATTAAATCAGCCTTTTTGCTATTTTGACCGTATGCGTGTGAAATGTCCCTGCATTATGCATTTATTCTAACGAGAAAAATTAAAGAAAGAAATTGTAGAAATTATAGAAATAATTGTGTGTTCTGTTTTGTGTTTGTTTGGTATGAAAACAAGCAATACAACTCGGTATGCGGGGATATTTAGTTATAATGGACAAAAAAAAAGCGTTTCAAATGACCGCTGTTGACGGTAGTGCTAAATAACACACCCGTGTCAAACAAAAATAACAAATCCACCTGCACCAGAGCCCAGTACCATAGCTATCACAGTTAACTTTCCAACAGGCTTAATTGCAAACTTTATAATCAATCATGTACAAGAGATGTTCTAGTTAACTAAGGAGTTTGCCATTTGACTTTAAAATATTAATATGGTATATGAAACAACTAGGGTTCTCACACATAAATATGATTCTATGTAAATTTAGCCAACACACTTAAAGTATATGTATCATTATAACATATACATTTTAATTACCATTTAGACTTATATACCATTTTGACTTATATAGACTTTTATACAGTAGGTATACAGTATCGCCATAATTAAGATTTTCAGGACTTGATTGTTACCTAAACGGAATGTACTGAAATGATTTCAGTGGTTGCCAGACAAGCCCTTGCCACTCACCTGATTTGTGAGCACTGCGCAGGCAGCAGAGGGAGGCATTGAGCCGGGCACACTCCTCTGTGTTGGCACCAAACTTCAGCATACACTCGCACACCAGCTTGTCATCCATCTCCAGCAGACCCTCCAGGGTCAGCTGACCTGGCTCAATATCCTGGTAAAAGGGACAAAAGGACATATAATACAACAAGGAAAACTACAAAATACAACAAGGAAAACTACAAAAAGGCTTAAAGAAAGATGGAAATTTGACTCTGCAACCCCTAGTCTGACCCCGCTTCCCAACCAGACCTCTGTGCTGATTGTTTAGTGGTTCCTCCGGGTTTTTTTTCTCTATGCTGGTGCTTCAGTGGTTGAATTTGCTTCCAGAAACTGTCTGTTGAGACACTAACCACATTCTGGCACTCAAAACCCACCTTTTAGGACTGTATCTCAGCCCCAATACACTAGCCATTAATATTTTTGCTAATTATTCAATGCTAAAAGGTATTCCAACAACCTAATATTTTCCCCTTTAGCGCACACCTAATCGAATGATGCTGCGGGCCCTGCTACTTGACTTGATGTCGGGTGTTGTTGTGCACCATGATATCCCATGGTAAGTAAACATACTGATGACATACATTCAGGACACAGTGTGACTTGGACACCATGTACCCTTTCCACATAAACCTTCCCAGGAAAACAAAAACATAGATGAAAAAAACTGAGATGATTGAATACAAATTTTTTTATACAGTAGTATAAATACTAGGCTACCTAAGAGAGCATTTTAGGATTAAAATGAGGAGGGGATGTGCAACAATCAATAGTTAATAGTAAATTTATCATTAATAATACAATTAATTAGTAATTATTAATTTTTCCGGCCGCCATGCAAATTAAGGGGTAAGAAGTGAGATCATATGCAAATGAGCTACACAGGAAAATGCGGAGGTTCACAAGCACATGTGAGATCACTCGAGTGACGGAACCCATCAGAGGAATCCATGGTTGTCATGTGACATTGAGTTAATACGTTGTCTAACTGACCTCACTAACTGACCTGTGGACAAGTTTTCCACATATCATTGAGCAAACCATTAGCCTTGAATGTTATTTCTGCTTGCTATTTATTAAACTCCCCGTTGGCAATGTACTTTCTAAAATCTTGAAAATGACCGACCTGTTATGCATTTTTGCACTGTGGTCAATTAAGAATACCCCATCAATAAAACTGCTTGTAAACTACCCTTATGACGGGTTCTGAGGTAAGTGTGGCTGAACATGTGGTGTTGCTCCCGGTTAACAGCCACCCCACTGGCTTCCACAGGCATCTGCAGGCTCTCAGCTAAACCTTCACATTCTCCACACGTGGGGTTTTGGGGATTACTGTTGGTGAGTACAGGCAGCATTTGGCCACTCCAAATCCAGGGTGAAAATGAGTAAAACAAATGCATACATGTACATAAATCAATTCTGATTTAAGTCATTAATTATGTAAATCTGGTTACATATATAATAGAATATATAGAATATTTAATATTTTGTAAGTGAAAACCTCAATGCCCTCTTATTACACAGACAGACATTAACAGCATTACTGACTATAGCTGAACCACGCTGGTCTCAATGCAATACACAATAACTACCCATGCATAAACTTAAAATTACTGGCAGCTTTCAAATAGCTCAACTGCTAACACTCAGTCCCCCAAACACAGGCAGGGTTCCAGAATCCAAATTTGCTCGATTCTAACCATGATTCGGATCCACAGATTTGAGCAGTAGCACAGAGTTAGATCAGGTAGTTCCTGGCTCCCGGAATACAGCGGTGACTTTCTGCTTCCGAAGCCAGCTGAGTTCTGTAAAAGGCATGTGCATCTCGTCTAATCCACCCAGAACCTCCTGTATTGGCTGTGACCTGTACCTGAGGGGAAAGTGAGGAGCTTGTCTGAGGAGAACTATAGGAGAATTAGCGTGAGTATTTTGACCAATTTTTTGTAGAAGACCAGATTTGTGATTTTGACCCTGGCTCTGTTGTGTCCCTTTGTGAACCTCTGCCCAACAATGAAAGAAAACTGTGTTTTAAAAAAAAAGAAGTGACGACGACCAGGGGGTTGTTACAAATGTTATGTAATGAAATTAGTAAAATGGTACAGTATAAATACTGATTATACTACACTAACATTGGCAATTTGAATCATATTAAATATATTAATAATAATGTAACCACTGGAAAATTACTTTTAAATAGCAGATGCACTCAAACTTTACTGAATAGAAATAATAAAGGTTACTTTGTAACGCTGATCAGTAGGAAAGATCAGGAGGGGTCTTAATGCAGAGGTCACAGATCTGCAACATATAGGCTACCCTTGTCCATGTTCTCAGAACCTGTCTTGTTGTTCTTTCTGTTACACTTCAAATGCGTGAGCCACTGATGTCCACTGAAT
>JAOVYW010051301.1:5043-24119 GCA_025775045.1 Hiodon tergisus | reverse complement strand
CACACACAAACACACACACACACACACACACACACACACACACACACACACACACACACACACACACACACACACAATTAATTAAAATACCTACTGAGAGGCAGTTAACGAACAAAGCTATTAGGTAAATATGACAACGAAGACTAAGAACACGGATTATGTATTTAAAAAAACTAACAAGTGTACTTTTAAAGGGCCGGGACAAATAACAGCTATAACACAGTACATCAGTAAGATCAGCTACAACGTCACCCCGTCATGTTGATCAGTCCGCTTTCTTCTCTTAAATTTACCTTCCATTTCCTGAATTCCTTGTTTTGAGTAAATTTACTCGCCGAACACTGAAAGTAGAAAGAATGACACAAAACAAGGAGGGGATTTTATCCTTGATTAGCTAAGAAAGCATTTAATAACATTGGATGAAAAACGTATTTGGTTCTCTGCCATAGATCCAGATAAAAAGAGAGTTATCTTGATCTTATCCACACTAATTTGCAAGTTGTTGCTTCTTCACTTTGAAAGAGGTACAAGTTACAAGGTCCCTGAAAGAACTGAAATCTAGCGCCAACTTCAAGACCCAACAACGTCAACGTAGTTCCTAAGTAGCTGGCGGCCTTTGTGCCTGTCTTAAAAATTTAGCAAGCCAACGTTTCGAACGTTTTCTATATAATTTATTAATCTCCTTTATTAAGAATGAATCAGGTTTAATATTGTTTATTTCAGTCGCTATATAGGCGCGTCAACGACAACCATGGGTCCACGTTTGGGAAAGGTAAACAACCCCCCCCCCCCCCCCCAATTACCCTATGTGAAATGGTTCTGCATTGTAAAAGATTTTATGCACTAGTCATGCACAAAAGTAAATATAGTTTTCTTCCGCGGAAGAAACGTAAAGGGTCCCTGACGTGAGGAGGATGGCAGTAATTTTGCATTAAGGAGTTGGTACGTGGCAGTAAAATAATTAACAGATTAAAAGAACACATGAATGCCATGTAAATGCTTAGTAAAACTGACGTAGGTTTGGTTTTAGGGGTAAGAGTGTCTATCTAAAGCGAAAAAATAAAGAAATTGGGACGCCATTGTAGAAGTTCAAATTAGCAGAAAAGTCCATCCCCGAAAAGCGGGGTAGAGAGACATTCGTCTGGAATCCTAAAATTAACCAGAGAAGCAGCATTAATTATAACAAGAATAATTTAGGAATAAGGTTCTGCCATGCGTTTTTTCCTAATTTGTAAAAAATTATATATAAATGAAGTTCCAAAAGCTATACTTAAATGAGTTAAACGTAATGAGAAATTTTATGTTTATATTTTATTAATGCATTTAGGCCAAGATGCCATCACACACACATAAGTATTTTTGAGGGTTCGTAAGCGAATTATATACATTAGCCAACTGCATTGTTACTACTTATTGTAGCCTATACAAACCAGACGGAAGGGAAAGTGTCGGGAGAGTCAATATATTTTAAACAGTTTATAAAGACACTTTGATGGCCCACCGCTTCGCCTAAATAAAATTTTTTTCGAGTAAAAACACATTTCGAATAATCTGAAACCCTTGATACATTTGTCACCACCATGCGCCCTCTATTGTGGGACTAAAACAAACCGGTTAACATACCAGATATGGCTTGTTATGGTTTAATTTACTATCGTAAAGTATTACCATAACTACATGAGAGAAATAATATCAAATATACCGTAATTATGTTGATAAAAAATATAAGATTGATTTAAAGGCAAATTGTATTTTATTCCAAATATCCGACAATTTTATTTAAATGATATTCGCCTGTCTGAAGGGTTAGCACCACGGTAAATTAATTTAACAAATTGTAATAAAAGAACGAATGTTCAATTTGATATACATTCATTATTTTTAAATACGTACAATTAACTACTGCTTCAGGGGTAATTTGATGATATCCCTAGCTGTAATGTATGCGAATAACTGGAAACAACTGCATGTATTGCCGAGTCTCACATAATCGACAGTAATATACCTATTTTGTAAGAAAATTATAAGGAAAATTAAACATGCTGTGTGTATTCTCTAAAGTAACATTAAAATACCAATCCACAGAGTAATCAGTCAGATACACTGAAAATGAAAGCAACAAACCATGAACGGTTAGCCTAGACAAGAGCACAGGTGCAGTGATATTCTGTAAGGAAGTATCAAATAATGTACGGAATGTAACCAATTATCTTTTTAATAAAACCGAGAAGCGCAAAAATAATGGTGTAATAGATCAGTGGAGAGAGGCCGTTCCATGAGGAGTGAAGAAACAATGTTGTACTGGGAAAAAGGGAATTGGAACATGGCCAGTGGGTTTGGAGAAAAGCCAAGCAAGGCCAGGATAATAAATAATGGCGTATAAAGATAACGGGGTGAAATGTAAGTAGAGGTCTGAAATTAAACTCCACATCCAGAGGAGCTGAGAGACAGCATAAATGAAGGATGCACATGGGCGCAAGGCAGGTCTTCTTTGGAGAGTGTTTGGGGAGAGAACTGGACGTGAATTTGCCTGGTTTGCAGTATGCCTTTGGATCCAAAGCAATATACCTATTACATCAGACTTTGTGGATTATTTGTTTCATTTATTTATGGTGAAATTATTAAAGTGAGGAAGGGACACTTAGACCTCTCTGATTGAGTATGGTACCAGGTCATTACAAGTAAATGTCACATTACAAGATGTGAACTCCTGCTTGACTTTGACTTGAAGAATGCCCATTTGTCTAAATTGACTTTGATTTGAATGTAATTTATATGCAACTGCGTTTAATTGGTGACTTTTTCGGATTGCAGTTATGATTGAATTATATTAAAGCTAAATAGTAAAGCCACCTGCAACATGGTTGTAACCTAGTGATCAGTTTTATACTTCTTGAGGGATGGAAATAAATTTTTAATCCCAGATCCGTAATCCGGCTAATTTCCAACACCAGTGAAATGAGAATTCTGAATTCATCAATTGTAAACAGTCATACAATAATTGGTCAGTACTGTGCAATCTGGAACAAAATTCGAATTTACAAACGTTTCATTAACCTCTTTCAACGTTCAATTTAAAATGTCCAAAACTTTCAAGAGAACCAAAGATCATTTTATTCTGCAGCCAAACAAAAACCTCAACAAACACATTCATCATTTTAGACCAAAATACAGTGGAAGCCTATTGCCAAATGCTGAAGTAGAAAACACTACTCACTAGACCCCCAATGAGCTGAAAAACAACACTAAGGCTAGAACAAAATCCAAACATTACATAAAGTGCTATTTGAGGCTTGCCAAAGTTTTGATTTAGTCCCAGCCCAAGTCACAATATTTGTTAACTTTATCCATGCGATTTATTTCGAATTAATGTTTCCACAAAATAATAAAAGCAGAAGTGTTGTCTGGCGTGGTAAAATCAGTAAATGTAAATTATTTACTCTCCAAATATATCTGAAAATTAAATTAAGCTCTTTTCTGGGACGCAAAACAATCATATGTAATTGTTCTCTATTGTAGAACTCCAGTTCTCACGGGTCTCAGTGTGTGCCAGTTCTTCAGGTCTTCCTCACTACTTGTTTAAATAATTGTTTTGAAGGAAAAAAAAATCACCTTCCCTGGTGGACAAGGTTAAAATAAGTTTCTAACTGCTAACCATTACTAAAAACTTGGAGGACTTAAGCCGTGGAGGACGGGAGACAGCACTCTCTCTTCAGTAGAATTATAAGACATGCCTGGGAACTACTTTCCCAATAAATGATAACAACAACATACACACTTCAATCTGATAAAACTGTAAAACAAATTATTGGAGACTCAATGTTAATGTTGCTTGTATACCCCATCAAACAGGCATGAACAGTGCTACAATACAGGAATTCTTCGGTCTTCTTTGCCTTGTTAGGCATGAAAAAGTGCATACGCTTTGGCTATAATAGCACAAATATTATTATATATATATGTGGATTTTCAAAGAATAAAGTGGGGGGTGGGCAGCCGTTGTCACTCAGGTGGCTGGACACGGAGTCCGGTGTAAGGTCAGATGATACAGTCCATGATGTGGATCTGAAGGGTGTCTAGGTCTGGCAGGTGCTCGTTGCACTTAGGACAGATGTGTTCTGGGATGTTGGTATGCTTCTGCCAGTCTCTGCCCTCAGCGCCTGGGTGTCGCAAAAGATTAACTGGACATGTTACTATGCTGCTCAAATACAAACATGCACTTGTCCCGTTAAATGCTCATGCCAACTTTAGCGTGCTGGGAAAGTTAACGCACTGTCAATGTGGTCATCATGCTAAGTTTTTATTTTCCCAAAGCTCCTACAGGCCCGTTACCTCTGGCACCCTGCAACTGAGCACCAGCTTGTGAGTTGGCTCCCCGTGACAGGTGTCGACGCTGCATTTCATTCACGGATTGCCTGGAATAAACATAGTGCAGCACACAACATAAAAAACCCTCCCCTTATTGCTTATGTTATACCATTTGAATCTAGTACAACTTTATGTGACCGAGCACACCTGCCAAGGGACTCCATCTCCTCCCGCAGCTGGCTGTGCTGCTTCTTCACGTACTCCAGCTGTGCAGCGAGCCTTTCCTTCTCCTCATGGATCTTCTCCCTCGCCGCCCTCTCTGCGTAGAAGTCTGAGGAGTACACCTCCGCCTGCAGGCCACAGAGGAGAAAGGCAACGTTGCCAGCTATTTACATGTCAGTTCATCACCAAGATCTTAAAATGAGGGCAGAAGTAAGAGTTGATTTAATAACCTATCTACCTACCACCAATTACAAACTAAATTATCAGTTTTAGCTTTTCTTTTTATTGATTTCATGGACCTCAGGTCTCAGTTTTGCCAATTCCAAAAACCAAATATCATTGATCTCATTATCCCTGAAATATCGATCAATGAATATGGATAAAGACAACATCTTAACTGACATTCTGAAGTTTGGGGAAGGTAGCAGACAATAGTGTGAATGGGATTCCAGTTCATATCACATTGGACCACAGCCATATAGGAAGTACCTGGGCCTTGAATGCGGAGATGGTATCCAGATCCTGCTCCTTCTTAACGATCTCCTGCTTCATCTCGTCGATCTGCTGCTGTTTTGCAGCCAGGGCCTGCTCTGCTGCAGCCAGGCAAGCCTGCAGCTCGCTCACCTGCTCCGTGGACACCTGCATCTGCAGACACAGTCCAGTCATCAAGAGTGCCACACAACAAACACACACAGCCAAATGGTGCCATACAACACTCATACACAGCGCCACATGTCGTAGAACACCTACTGATTCATAGACACCAACAAAAGAAAGTAGTGTACGAATATCTCCATACTATGCAAGTTGTATTGAGATTCTCACTATGTCGCAAACAGAAGGAGAAAGAGGTAAAATAAAGTATTAATACAATTCATGGTCAAACTGAAAATATTAGGTAACCTCTTTTATCTTCTTTGCTTCCTTAACCTCAACGAAATCTTCAAAAAGCTTGGTGTAGGCGTCTTTCAGCTGATTCATGCTTTTCCTATGAAGAAAGAGTTACAAGTTAATTGGCCGCCAGTACCTGAACACCCAGCATATCGTTGGGTAATACCAATAAACCTCTCAGTTAGCATTTGCTTTACCATTGGATACGTTATTTATAATTAAGAATTTCAATTAAATAAGTAGGTAGGAAAACCAGACCAGCATTAGCCACGCCTGATTACATACATCTGTGGGGAAGATATTTACCCTCACCAGAAACTCCATCAGTATTCCTGGGCAAATGGCACACCTTTACCTTTGACCCCAGCATGTTTGGTTGGCTCAAACACACAGCGTTACGGCTATTGCCAGTGTCTAAATCTACGGAGCCAGCGATGTGGCGCTATCGTCATAGCATCGTGGCTTGTCAGCTGGACTTTCAGATAGGTTCCAAAACCAGGCAGTGTGTCACTGTTGACACACTGTATCTCACTGGAAAAGGCATTTAAGCTCAAATACTGCCAACTAGCCATTGGCAGAACTGAATATAGGAGCGCTTTGTCTGGTAGTCCTTTGCGGTCACCCAGAATGCCACAGTCTGAACTTACCGATCCTCCTCGGCCTTCTTCTGCTCCATCTTGCTGACGGACTGCATGCTTTCCAGCTGCAGCTTCAGCTGCTCGTTCTCCGACCGCACCTGCTGCTTCTCCACCAGCTGGGTCCGCAGCACGTTGAGGTCCTGCTCCATATCTCTGCACCTGCCACAAGGATGGAGACGCGGGGCGTTTGATCAAAATAAAAAAAACACGCCGGCAGCCAGTATGGGGAAACGAGCGGACATTCCACATGTTGGACCCAGCATGAGGTACTCCATTCTCACTGCTTTACTACAAGGAATTACAGCACTGTGAGGACAACCGGATCAGGACACCAGTTCTGCTGTTTATCCTTGAGCTGAGGGCTCACAATGCAGACAAGCATGGACACAAATCTATGGCCTTCTAATCCCCATGAACAACCCGGAGCTCAGTCTTTCCCTGCTCATCTGTAGAGCGTCTACCCCATCTACCCCTTCACCGGGGACTCCCCCTACCTAAACTGTACCCTGCTTCTCTTCCCTTACCGGTCTTGCAGATTCTTCTTCAGGTGCTCTGCATCGTCCAGCTTGGACTGCACCTGCTGCAGCTCATTCAACAGCGTCCTCATCTGGCCGTTCAGACTCTCCACTTCACCGTTAGCCTGGGAGTCAGGGAACATGAGTCAAGGGAGGTTAAGCATAATCCCACAGCTGTCATTGCACATTGCAGTCATTCCAGTACTACTATACCATCCTCAACATATTGAAAGATCACCTCAGCGCTTGCTTCATACTCTGGACATCAGCTTCGAGTTGCTTAACAGGAATGTTTTTCCTGGACCCTTCTCCAATAGGTGAGTGAGGAATATTTCAACAGAGCTCATCTTCCTGTAAGTAAATTATCAATCGACTGACCAACAACCAAACCTGCCTACCTTGTGCTCCTTTGTGGAAGCCTCCTGTGAGGTTTGACCTTCAGGGTCCACTGTGGTTTCTATGGCAACAGCCTCTTCTGGCAGCAGGGAGGTCTGAGTCTCAGTACTCTTACTTGCACATGGCTCCAGTTTCAATATTCTGATTGGGCAACAAAAGCATGATGTCACTTCCTTTCACTCATCATGCAGACGGGTCTAACTGAGATGTAAATGCATGTTTCAGCACATGCAAAGCACTTCACCGCATGGTCTGTATCCATTTGGTGACAGGGTAAACAATTTGCATTAAATTGTATTATTGCAGTTTTATCGCTTCATTAGTGTTATTGATATAAAAATCAGACATTTGAAGGTTAGTGTGGCAAGGGGCGACGCCACCAACCAGGTGTGGCAATAGGCAGGGTCCCAAATGACTAAAACATTATTACTGCCACCATCATCATCAGTATTATATATTACATATTACTTCTTTTAGCAAGCACCCGTACCCAGGGCTACATAGGAGACACATATCATACGATCATCCACTTTTTACAGGATTTTCCTCCCCTTTGCAACTATGACAGCAGCCTGCGTATACCTCTCTCTGGCAGCCTGGAGCTCGGTCTCCAGCCTCTCCACCTTCTGGGTCTCCTTTCTCAGGGACTGCAGAAGTTGGCTCACAGTCAGCTCCTCCGACTCCAGGCGGGACACAGACAGGTCGAACTTGGTCCTGCGTGGGAAAATACACTTAAAGCAACCATGGGGCGTTTAGGTTTCTCTGCAAGCAGGGGTAAGGGGTCGTTACCGACACCCCAGACGCTTACGCAGAGGGGTCGGATGGGTCTTTCTGTCCGCTTGGAAAATCTTTTGTCACGTTCACCTCGCCTTCCTGTTAAGCAAATAAATCAACATCCAATCAGGCATGCAATCCTAGGTTTTACGATGTGTCCATTTCTTCTGGACCAATTCACACTTGACGAACTGTACTAAAAACAAGGGCAGATAGAGAGAGAGAGAGAGAGAGAGAGAGAGAGAGAGAGAGAAAGTGAACATGACTCACGGCAATCCTAATCTCGATGAAGGAGTCATCGGGGGAACCTTGGCCTGTCTTCAGCTGGAGCTCGGAGTTGAGGGCCACCAGGTCGCTCTTCTCCGCCTGCAGCCGGGCGATCTGCGCCTTCAGCGCCTCCACCTCTGTCCCCCGGCTCCCTGCCTCGCCCTGGGAGGAGCAGACAAGCGATCAACACTCCTGTCTATCATAAAAGTACAGGTTATCCACTTATCTGATGACATACCACAACTCACCCCTTGATATAGCTGGGTATTTACTTAAGCCCCATCTCTGATTTCAAACTGGCAACATACCAGTGGTTTAGGCCCTCAGTACATACCAGTTCTGGTTCACAGCCTCACTCTGGAGGCATTGCAATTATTCAAATGGTTAATAGCCAGTTTGGGGACATTCCGTTAACACACTGACACAGTCCAATTAATACTGGGTCAATGTACAATATAATTTTAAAAAATATCTTAAAAAGAAAACACAAAAAATATTATTCTGAAATTTAGCTCCGCTGAAGGTTAACGTAAACATGCAGACATACTTCTGGTCTCATCTATAAGCACAGGTTAAAAATTGACACTTTTTTGGCAGAAACTTTTCTAAACCTCAACATGCATGAACGCCGCCCTAAGGCAGCCCTGGGGACACGCCCAGGCTGGCTCAGACTGACAGGCAATCTGTGGGGCCACGTCACGTCTCTAGTCACTACAGAACCGGTCACACCCCGGAGTGCTAAAGAGCTGTTTGTGTGTTCTCACGCATGCGCATGTCAATATTGATTGATAACAAAATGGGCAGCTCCCTGCTAGCGGGCGGCACTCCTGTCAAAGGGAACGAGCCTTAGCTCGGAGTGTGGATTCTGGGCAGTCCAGTCCCGGGTCACACCGTCTCACCTGAACTCCTCTGTCTGCGTTACCCTCTACGGTCCGCAGCTTCTCATTCAGCTCCTCATTCTGTTGTGTGAGGGCAGTTAAGCGCTCCTTTGCCTCGGCCAGTTTCCCCTCCAGAAAGTCCCGCTCCTCCCTTTGCTTCTCCTTCCAGGCGGACAGCCCCTCGAAGCGCTCCTTCATGGAGGTGTTGGTCTGCTTCAGGGCCTCTGTGGAGAAAGGAGGAGAAAATGTGTGAAAGGGAGAATTCAAAGACCTTACCAACAAAATGTCCCAGGAGAGGGCCTGTGGTATACATATCCAGCTACAGTGCTCTGCAAAAATACTAATCCCCTTTCAGTGATTACTCATTTTATTGCGTAAGTATTCACCCCCCTGAATCAATACAAAAGTGGAGTCAATACATTGGCAGCAATTACAGCTGTGAGTCTCTACCAATGTTGTTCTAAGGGGAGGGGTGAAAACTTTTGCAAGGCACTATATCTAAGTGTTGCTAGTTAACCAGCAAGTTATGTACAGTTACACTCCTTGCAGAATTTAAACTCCCACCACTAATTATAATCAAACTATTAATTTTGATAAATGTTTCTCTAATAATTATTATCATCATCATCATCAACTAATGACAAACTCAATGTATTGTGGGATTAAACCGTGAATTGGCAAAATCCTACAGCATTTGACTGGTCTAGAGACAGATCTGCAATCACTACTGCTCATGTACAACGGTCCAAATTAGTTCACCCTTCGACCTCACTCACCCTTCAGGTCCCGGTTTTCCTTAATCAGGACGTTCATCTGCTGAAGAGTGTCTTCCAGGGACCCCATTTGTGCAGAGGGGAAACCCCCAGGATCATGGTGGGGACCCTGTGACAGGTCCCCGTTTACCATCGTGAAGCTGTTAGCCATTGAGTAACAGTGGATTTCTGAAATTCCGAATGAAAACATATCCTTCTTAGACTTAAATAAAGAATAAACGAAAGAAATAGCATTTCATTATAAAATACGTGCTTTTTTTGTTTTTACTGAAAACAAATCTCCTTTAGAGGTTAACAGGTCAAATTCATACTTAGCTGACGAAACTACTACCATCAACAAAATTTCAGCAGATACGCCCTTGTGACATATACCATACATTAGCAGAGACCGACATGAGACTACTATATCTAATATCACTTGTTAGTATTTTAAGAAATAAACGAATTAAAAACGAAGTACAAGTATGACGTTTCTAGCTACTAAACTACTTCTGAGGCCTGTATTCAATAACCGCACAAGTATCAATAAATCAGTTTTACGGGATAACCAAATACACAGACGAAGGTGGCAAACCGTAAAGAGGTCTACAATTTCGCCACCCAACCGCTATTTACTATAATCAACGCAAAGACAGAACAAATTTTAGCAACGCTTCATCTAACTCGCCCGCGTGTTATTTTAATTTTACTTTCCTTTTCCTCCCCAGAGCCAGCTAACGCTTTCCTGTTATATTCGATTTAAGCATTTTCGGTTCAAATTTGACCATTCATGAGTCTACCTCCGTAGAGCACAAGATATTTAGCTTCATTAAATCTTACACTATACCGTGATATAACTTTTCATCTCTTTAACCTACAATTCTCTTCTCATTGCACTCGGCGCACTTTGGGGATTGCAATATGTACTCACGTCGCGCAGTGACGCACTTAAAAAAAAACTAAGTACAGTCCAAAAAAAGCTGTTTCTTCTCAATTCTTCTAGGAGATCAACACTTAAAAACAAATAGAGTCGGCTGTGTCATCTACTATTTCCTGGGTTTGAAGTCTTTCTGGAGCTCTTCTTGGAGTCAGCTGACAATGACGTTCTAGATATCTTTTTCAGTGGGGTTTCCCCGGATTCATGACTTAGCAAATATGGCGGTATTTATCAATAGTTCTAAACAAAACGTTTGGCATAAAGAGCATGTTTTTTTATTAAATTTAATTATTTTTAAATTAAATCACAGAGGCTGAGTTATTACATTATTTGACAACCAATAGCCAAATTAAAAACAATATTATAGGCTATATAATATTTACACGTATTCGATATTTGTCTTAATGTGTAGAAAATATAAATATTTTAGTAAAAAGACAAACAATACTTTGTTTTTGTATATTTACTAAATATTATGCGCATTTAAAGTATCGATGACTTGCATATCTCACGATACCCCACTAGTCGGCGCTGCTTCGTATAAAATACTTCCAATTAATCTGGATTACGTTCACTACTCATATTACTTTAGTGAAGTTACTGACTCAGCTTTGTGATAGCAATTGTGTTCACGTCGTACACCTACAAAAAATCATTTTTAAAATGAAGATTACGCCTAAATCGTAATAACAAAAACATGAAACCGTTCTTCACCCCCAATTACAAATATGCTATTAACAGGTTTCCTTCTGATGATAGCCTAGTGAATATAACCAAGGAAATTGCTTTTGTCACTGAAAGAACCGAGTTATATTTCGGTCTTTCACAATGCCATCCATTTACGGAGGCGTTGAAATCTCAAACTATAGTCAGTTTACTTAGTCAAATGGACGGTCAGACGCGATTCCGCAAGGACTTCGCATTCACATAAATTACCTTAATACTATCAAAGTAAATTAAGTAAACATTGAGGTAATTAAGGGCACACGTGGGATGCGAAATTTAACATAATTCCATAAATGTGTAATCAGGAAAGTATAACGTAATCTCTAAAGTGGACTCTTCACTAGGCGGTGCAGCCATTGGCTGACTGAACTTTGAGGCGGTCTGATTGGCTTACACAAACTACTCGGTGAACTTTTTGGTAAATTGAAGAATGCCTCACATAACGGGATGGGAATTCCGCGTGTTGGACGTGCAGGGTCCGACTCAGCTTCTGACAGCAGTTCTGCAGTTCTCAAAACCGACAGGGTGCATATTCCTCTCCTGAACAACACAAGTGTGTAAAGTGTGTATATGATACATCGCTTATTGAAAGGCTAAAACGAGATTTGTTTATGTTATTCAATCTTGCTCAATGAAAGTCAACCTTCATCATTGGACTTTGAGTGTGAGAAATATATCTAGCCTGTGGGTGACTAAACTTCAGGGGAATTGTTAATGGAAAAAATGAAGTAATTTGGTTGAACTTTATGAAAACAAAATTTCTGGAAATGTTGGAATCATAAACCGTGTTCCATTTGATTATTTCAAAAAGACAGAACAGCTGCTTCTGAGCCGAGTTAAAGCAACACAATGGTGTCAACGTTGCTTTTGGGTCTGGGCTATATGATATGTCAAGTAAGATTCGGTCTTGGGTGCCAGCTTCCCAACGAGTGGAGACCTCTGAGTGAAGGATGTCGCGCGGAACTTGCGGAAATCATCGTGTACGCCAAGGTGCTGGCCATTCACCGAGAAGCGTTCATCGGCAGTCTGCACAACTACCTTCCCTACCAGTACGAGACAACCGAAGACGGTCTGTTTTACTCGGCGGAGATAGAGCTGCTGTGCGACCAGGCGTGGGGCAGCATGTTGGAAGTGCCCGCTGGCTCACGCCTCAACCTCACGGGACTGGGCTACTTCTCCTGCCAGTCGCACACTGTAGTTGAGAACAGCTCATACATCTTTTTCCTCCGGTGAGTGTGTTGCTTCCACAGACAGCGTTTTCTCTCGACTTATGCTTTTGGGGGGTTCAGGCCTGGGACGTTATTTTTATGTATGAAAAGCGCTTTATAAAAATACATTGATTTGATGGATTGACTATGTTACAAAACGGTGACGTATTTAAAAAAAAATACTTTAAATAAAAGTTAAATGATGTTGGCTTTATTTGCAAGCAGCCATTTCCCCCCCAGAAATTTCTATTTGTTTGTTAGTTTGAGGATGATCGCTTAAGTACACTACACTAGATATGACCTCATCAAAAAAGGAGAAGTGTACTAGTCTGCAAAATACGGTAAGGACTACGAGGTGACAATACTCAAAACTACACCTGTTGTACCCACGAGGGTTCTATAAGCATATTTTGTATTAAGTGATAAATATTGAAACAAGGCTGGTCTGGCTCTATGCCCTGCCGTTGCATGACGTGTGGCATCTCTCACAGCATGGATGAAAACTTTAACTTCCTGCCACACGGAGTCAACTTCCAGGATGCCATTTTCCCAGACACACTGGAGAACCAGCAAACCTTCTCAAGCCTCTTCCAGTTCTCCAACTGTTCTCACCCTCAGTTTCTCCAGACCTTCAGCCTCGGCTGGGAGACCCTGGAGGACAGCCGGGTAAGAAATTGCGCAGGAGTTAACACACCCAGGATATTTGTCGGAGTTAAGATCAGTATACGTGTGAAGGTGAACATTTAGAATCAGGTCCATGAAGAGGATCTATACTCTTCAGCTTGATGCAGAATGTATCTATCATACCAACATGTTAGGACAGAGGAGGGAACACGCACACAAAACCAGGCACAGTGCAGTGGAGGTATTATTCGTTTTTTTCTTTCTATCTAAAATGAATCCTGTAGTGAAGGGAAAAAGAGATGAAGGAGAAAGTTTGGTTTGTCACTGCTTGGCGATGTGTTGACATTAGATTAAATTAAAAAACTTGGCTAGTTGGACCCATCTCAGCCGAGCCTTGAGTCTCATTGAGTTTAGCTCATGTAATGTGCAATGCCCTGGTTTGAAGAAATTAAAGTGGTACATCGAATGATCACGGTTGTGGTTAGTATTTTCCTGATTGCATACACATTTCTATAGAGGAGTGTAGCTTTTGTGCTTTTTCGCAGACTTCTGTATAAACCGTGAACGAGAGAAAGGGGGGGGGGTATGGGTCTGGAGTAGATTAAGTATATGTAGGAGTCTGCAACACAGGTGTGTGGATATGGTGGACTAGTGTATGGAAGTTGGACTATGTGTGGAACAAGAGTATTGTGCACAGTCTGATTTGAGTTTGTGTTTCCTCCACCCACCTCCCTAAAGCATCTCCCCAGTCCCCCCTAACACACCAATCCACCCCTCACACACACACCAGTATGTCCCCCACACAACCCAAATCCCAAGGTTATCTTTTACAACACACTGTTAAACACAGATATCACAGGCATCTCAGCCTCCTGTCGCCCTACCACATATATCTGGGAGGCTCACAAAATAAAACCACAGCAGATGTCATTCAAACATACAGAAAACGTTTCGACAGACAGACTAGGATTTACAGATGCAAACTGATCTCTGTGTGGGGGGCAGGGCTTTTAAATCAGCGAGGAGTCAGCGATGCCCAGATTCTTGATCATTAGAGAGAGAGAAAAACCCATCCTAGGCTTGTTGCTCATGACCCCCCCCTTGCATCATCCTGAGATTGTGGGCCCACACAGCCTTGGTTGTCGACCCTCCACCCCCATAACGTGTACCGTCGAAGGGACAGATTGAAGCAAACACCGTAATTTCAGAGTGAGTGGGAGGCTCAGAACGGACAATAAATCACTGCATGAATGAGGTCTGGGCTCTGCTCCAGAATGAGAGGAATGCACAGGTCTGGAGAGGCCTCGGCAGAACGCTAAACCTAAATCCAGTCTTAGCAGACGGTAGGAGTTACAGGGTCTTCGTTTCACCACTGACTATCTTATCTGTGGTGTATTTAAAGAGTGAATGTCAAGATTAGATCAAAAGACTTTAGTCTTGTTCGCATAGCAGATACTCAACATGACTGATGAATTCATTTCTCCTAGGAGTCCATGATCTCCAAATTTAGGATCTAGATTCAAATCACAAAAATCACCTGATCATCCAGACTGATTGGTATAGCAAAGCTAATTGATGTTGTGATGATATTTAAGGCTAATTGAAGTCATGATGGAGCTGAAATCGTGAGAGAAAGTTTGTGAACTCTTTAGAATTTTCTGCGTTAATGTGATGTAAAATTAGACCATCTTCATCAGTCCTAATAATAGATTAAAATTATCCAACATTCAATTTCCATTCAATGACCCTTCAGATTCAGTAATGTTTCCTGTAGCTGCTGATTATTCCCGCACATCGGCGCAAAGGAATTTTGGCCAGTTCTGCCTTATAGAACTGCTGTAGCTCAGTATTAAATTGTCGCTTCAGGTCCTACCACAACATTTCAGTTGGGTTAAGATCTGGACATCTTGGTGCATGACCCAGCTTTTGTTAAGCTTCAGCTCACAGGCAGAGCTGAAATTCTCATGTAGAACTTTACGACGTTTCTCTCACCGTTGTATGTTTAATCTGCTGTCCATATAGCCATACTGTCTTCTCGTACACAGACTTTGTAAAGAATGGGCTGAGTGATGTTGTTAGAATTTGGTAGACGGTTAAATGCACAACAGAGGGAGGGGACCAGTGGCTTTGCAAACAAAAGTTGTGACCCAGGGAGACAGTAGATCGGTGAAGACGTCAGTTTCCCCCTGTCCAAAACATATTCTTTAGAAAGGACTTTTAGAAGCTAGGCAGATAATGACTACTAAATGTGTTTTAATGAAAGCCACATGACTGTGTTTTACATGAGATATATCTTCCAAAAGATATCCTCTCGTTTGTTGTTTTGATGGTGGTGGACAGTGCTGTCAAAAATCTCCCATAGGTGTTCAGTTGGGTTGAGATCTGGTGACTGCGAAGGCCATGGCATATGATTTACGTCATTTTCACACTCATAAACCCATTCAGTGACCCCTCATGCCCTGTGGATGGGAGCATTCCCATCCTGGAAGAGATCACTCCCATCAGGTTAGACATTTTTCACCATGGTGATCACTCAGAATAACTGTAATGATTTGCAGTGACCCTTCCCTCTAAGGGGACAAGCTGACCCAAACCATGCCAGGAAAATGCCCCCCATGGGATAACAGAGACCCCGGGCCCCCTCACTATAGGTTTTTAATTTAATTTGTCACCTGTCTGTTTGCATGACAATGCAAGAATGAATAACACACACCGTCTGCGTCTCTCTTTTTTACTGTCTGCTCTGACATGAACCTACCTCATAAGTCACTCTGAATAAAAACTGTTGGTCAAATGCATCAGTAATGATAATAAATGTCTTCTCCAGGAGCGGCTTTGCTCAACTGAGTTTCCTGATTGGAGGTTTTTCATTATAATCAAATATAAAAAAGAACACTGCAAGACGCAGGAACCTCCTGAATAGGGAGGAGAGGATAGAGAGACAGGGAAGGGCGGAAACAAAGATGTAGATGATTTTATGTAAAACCCTGCTCAGCTCATCAGCTCCGCACACAAAAACATCCTCATTACTGGGTGGCTTTTAATACCATGACAACGACGCACTTGGCTGGGAAAAGGAGAGATAACCAGCCTTATCTAAATTTGCTTGTGGGAACGTCAGATATGAGACACGGATTGTTTACTCCGATTCGTGTCGATGGTTCCTCTCTCTCTCTTTATAAGTGAGACAAGATCCAGAGGTCAGGCCACTCAGCCACATGGCTGGGGCTTTGTATGTGTCCCGAAATGCCATTTATGTGATGGATCTTCGCTTCAGTTTTCAACGTGACCTCGGGGGAAGATGCTCGACTCCGATAGTTCTGGAACGTATACCCTGATCGCGTTTGACGTCTTCAACACCTGTGCTCAGACATGGGATTGTGAAGAATCTTGGTTTTGTTTTACGCATCACCACCTCTGTTGCATGAGGTGTTGCCCCCCCCCCCCATTTTTTTACATTGGTAAGCCAACTAACTGCCACACATAGCTTTTCGCTCTTTAGGTGCAGAAAAAAGGAAAAAATATAAAAAAGATTAAGAAATTCGAATGAATGAGTGACGGATGTCATTACATATGTTTTGTGGAACTTTCGGGTTAGGGGTTACAAATAAAGTTTGGTTTAACTCTGAACTAATAATTCCCATGATGAGTGAATGATTTTAATACTCTATTGCAGTCTCAAACCTCAGCCCACTTGGTACTGGTATTACCATCACAGTTTTTGTTACGTGTCTTATCCCACAAAAGTCTGCAGACAGGTAGTCTCCCCTTGGGTCCTGGATATGTGTGATGCCCTGCTGCATTCTTGGTAACTTTGCACAGTAATCCCCTGTAACTGAGCACTCGGTTCAGCCGGTGAAATTAAATAAAACTTTCATGTAGATGACAGCCTGATGTGGAAAGGAACCTGAATGTATCAACTGCTGTTATTAACGTCTCAAACATTCTGTCTCCTATGTAGTAATCATTCCAATAGCTGTTTCACAGATATCTAAGTCATGCTCACAAAATGAAGGGAAACTATACTCTCTGAGGTGTAGTCTGTCTAAAGACCATTCACAAGTGACTGTGTCTGTCTACCTTTCATTTGCAGTTTTTCGTCCCTAAACGCTCGGTCCTGTTTTAGGGTTTCTTTGTGTGAAAACTGGAACAGAGACAGATACAATGGAGAGGATGAGAGGCTCATTGGTTTTGTTCTGGTACCAGATGATCCCTGGCTCTTTGCAGTGGTGCACAGGAGATACACTGAACAGATACGGTAGGATTCCCATTTTAATGTTTCACCAGAGGAGGCCAGGATATCAGTATGCAGGAAATTAGAGAATTATATGACCCTGGGAAAGATATTGTTTGGGAAAAAATCCCCCAAATCTCTCTCGCTCTCTCTCTCACTCACAATTTTTTTTTATCCCTCTCACCATTGTGGAGGTTATCTGAAAATCATGTGTTTAAAATGGACCGGTGAAGTTTCAAAGTAAAGGACCGATTATTTGAGCGCTTCTAAAGTGTCCAGTAACAGAAAACCTTTTTTTTTTGTTACTTACTACAGTTATGGGCTTGTTGGAAGCTGTGAGTGAAAAGGCCTATGAATTTTATGCCAGTCTCAAAACACTGTTTCCCCTGGACGCTGTGCTGAGATCAGGAACAGTAGAGCCAAACTGGGCAGTTCTCAGTCGGTCTCTCCGGACATAGCAGCGTTGTGCTCCAGAAAAAAACCAACACAGTCTCACGATCACAAATCGAGGCTCATTAACAGGTCTCAAGTTGTATTGAGGCATGTCCGAAAAAGCCCAAAACAACATTAGGAGACATTAGGACATTAGGAGAAGAGGAACCACTGCAGACACGTTAAGAGTGACCCATGGACTGTAGGGTGGACCGATCTTAATGACGGTTTAGGGATTAAAGACGGGATTTCTCAATCTGAGAAGAAAAGGAGACAAAAAGGCTTTTTTTTCCCTTTCTTTTCTGTCAGTTAAGATGTCTGTGATTTTTACCGTTATCTCTGACAACGCAAGCGGAAGGGTTTGCATCTCCCGGGCGATTTTCCCTCAGTCTGTGTTGGGGGCGGAGGCTACCTGTCAGTAGAACTGGAACCGAAAATTAGGGGGGGGCGAATGCCGTGATGTCATCATTCGCTTTTCTGTGAGAACGTTCCAGAACTGGCACCTAGAGGCCTCTTACTCATAAAGGGAGCTTTTTTTAGAACCAGATTAGCCATCTGTCATTGTGATTTGTACGGTGCTGGACCCAAGATTACATTAATTTTCTATTGACTACTTGAAGAGAAGACAAAGAGGTATGAAATTTTGTTCCCAAACGCCTGAGTTTCTTTCATTAGCAACCTTATTGAAATATAAATGTCAGTGTGAGAAACGGTGTCTCGTAGAGACCAAGCTAGCAAACGCAAAATTTTAAGATAATTTTGCCAAGTCACACTCTTCACCAAAACACTGCTCTTTCCATAAATTGTGTGCGATCAGGCCTGTCTTCTTTCCCTCGATCAGCTTCCTGCTAGCGATGACTGAAGCCCATTCTATCCCATCATCCTTGCCGCTAAGGAGCTTATTGGTATTCCCCCGGCCTCTCAATGTCTGGGCATCCCATGATCCCTCAGGTGAAACTACCAATGCCCTTCCAGGACACGGGCCCCATTGTGTTCATTGTGCAGCTCCCTGCCGAGTGCCTATCAAGACGTGAGTATAATTAGGGCAGCCGACCCCCAGGACCATCACACACAGACACCCCCCCCCCCCGTCATGCACCTCTGCTGTGAGCGCCAGTCTGCATGGAGAGGCCCAGCTCACCTTCATCTGCAAGCAGGCGCGCTGTGTGGTCCATTCCGGGACTGCCTTTGACAAATCTCCGGGCTTTTTTCTGAGGACGGACATTTCACTGTAAGGAATCTGTCAAGAGAACCAGGTTAAACTCAGACTCTCC
>JAOVYW010051290.1:11302-24120 GCA_025775045.1 Hiodon tergisus | reverse complement strand
ATGGGGGAGGCTGAATAAACGGAATAAACTGACCCCAGCATGTATGAACAATCTTGCCATAAATTCTGCACACATACAGATTGTATATTTACTGGATATCTAACAATCGTGACCTCAACAAAATGGAAGTATAAAAGTAAATAGGGCCTTTTGAAAAGCATGTAGACCGTGGTTTTTAAGCATAGATTTAACATGTATGTTGAGGTTCGTTAATAACAAGGACAGTACAATGTTGAAACCGCACAAAGTGGTCACTGTGATGCAATGGATGGATGAGGTTCTTTTTTAGAAGAAGCTTGGAGGGCTAAACTGCTAAGCAGGCAAAAATACATTGCAGATCAAGGTGGTTTGAATACAGCTTTTGCCATTTTTGTCAATGATTAAATAATTTTGAGGTCTGATGTGGTATCATTGTTTTTTTATTATTTATTTTGTTGCCATTAGTTTTTAGAAAAATACAAAGAAGCTGACTCCGGCCTTTAAAAGCATCCTGCCTTAAACTAGTCTTGACAACAACCAAATGGGTAAAATTTTGTATGTATTAATCAATGGGGATGAAAGGTCTCTGGACGCATTCTGCAAGACCGAGCTTAAGTGATTGAAAAAAACAAACAAAAGAAAAATAGACTGAACCTCAGTCTAGCGACTGATTATGAATCGTGTTCAGGCCCACCAACAAGTGGGATGTCATACACTTAACTGAGGAGGAGGAAGTCTAACATGCATGTCTGTGGAAAGTGTTTGTGGGTTAGGGTTAGGGTTGAACCTGAAGACAATACCAATATAATTACACACCTCGTCTACTATGCCAAGCATAACAGTTACTCATCTTGTCTTCTAATACACAATGTTTTACAGATACACAACACATGTTACAGTTACTCACCTCAACTTCTAATACACCATGTGTTGCGATTATCTACCACTTGTGACACCACAGCTACTCACCTCATCATCTACATCTTCAACTGCATCACCTGCTATGGTTACACATCACTTGTTACCGTTATATACCAATCTTCTACTTCATCATGTGTTGCGATTACGCACCACCTGTTACGGTTAACATCCTGTCCACTACTACACCACCGGTTAGGATTACACATGACTTGTAATGGTCGCACACTGCCTGTTATGCTTAACCACGTCGTATTCTACTACGCCACGTGTTAAGGTTACACACCTCGTATTCTACTACGCCACGCGTTACGGTTACACACCTCGTATTCTACTACGCCACGTGTTACGGTTACACACCTCGTATTCTACTACGCCACGCGTTACGGTTACACACCTCGTATTCTACTATATTTCCCATATTAATTGTACATTCTTAATTTGTAGTTATTTTAAGTGGAAAATGCCAAAGAAATGTCAGATACTACTAAAAAGTTATTAATGCAATGATTTTCTCTCTAATCTCAGTAATCGCCGTATTTTGCCGCTGATCTTTGAAGTGCTGATCTTTGTAAAAATGTCCTTTACACAGAGGGTTCAGACACTTGAGCCTTTCTGTTTTGGCCCCACTGCAACTTTTTACACGGATCACAACGCATCTCACTTCTTCCTGTGATGCGTCTTCCTCTGTGTGCTCAGAGGCATGCAAAAAGCACTAGAGTTGTGAGAAATATTTGTCCACAAAGTCATTCTATTTTCTAAACCCAGCACCTAACCAGGTGCATGGTGCTGACCTTTCTGATTGTCTTCAGTACTGGTAATCTGTCAGTAGTGTACCAGGAAAAGTCAAGTAAAGGAATATTATAAGTAAATATTACAGACTATTCTTTTTAGTTTTTTTGCGAATTGTTAAAAAAACCCTGAGAATATTGCTTCTTGCTTTACAAATTATTGCACCCATTTCTTGTAGAATAACAACTGTTTTATGTTTAACTGACTAGTAACTTGTGGAAATAATGAATAAGGACTATCATGCAAGCAGACTTACTAAACCAATTTTAAATTAAATTAACTTGCTGATGCAAAGTATGGACCAGTCTTAGAATATGGGCTGAACATGTCCATTTTTAAAATTTTATTTGTGTTGATTTCATTCCCGAACGGAGTGTTGGCTGAATATGGCTGAATGAAGCGTCTCCACGGGACAATCCCAAACCCTGGTTTCCCCATCAGGGGAGGGCAAGGGACAGCAGCCAGAGTTGCCTTGCATGGAAACAGTCGACCGTCAAACTGTGAAGGGAAATAACCGGCTCATATCCCATGCGGGGCTGTGTGCATTGCCTCTGCTTGCCCCAGGGAGCCTGGAGGGAAACAAAGGAAGGTCATGCCAGGGCCAGGATGACTGGCCCTCACCACTAGCTTGTCTTCTGTTTGTGGACTTACTTGTTGAGGGTAACTATACCGAGGGTACCAACTCCCATACATCCCGTACCAACATCCCTCATCCCCTGTCCTCTTGCCCGTTACCTTAGCGAGCCTGGGGGGACCAGGGCATTAGGTCAGCTGGATGGAGGTGAAAAAGTGTTGTCAGCTCAGTCTTTGATAAATGTTAATGTTTGCAGTGTAAGCAGAAGCTTTGAATGCTGCTTGCTTGTACTTTTGTGAATGTCATTACAGACCTTGCAGAGGTGCTGGTGCCCTGACTGCCTTGTGGCTGTGGGGCGGGGTAGTTACGGTTCCAACAATGGAGATGGGATAATGTACAGGATTTCTTTAGGTTGTTTGACAAACCATCTGAGAACACAAGATTTGTGCTGCCCATTGTCATGTAAATCCGGTGGACACTGATTCTGATGGAGAACACCTTGACTCTCTCCGCGGTAACATTGCACTCCTGCCCCTGGACCCTTTATTTATCCTTTCATTATTCCTCTAATTACTCACCCAAAAAATGCTTTCCACATGAGCTTATTCTCTACCTAGTCTCCGTGCTGTATGCATGTGGTTCAGTCCATAATCTAGTTATCACCATGGAAATGCACAAAAGACATTAAATCATGTTACAAAACCGACCCTCCCCCAAGCTTAATTCCAACACTTTCAACAGTCAGAGCATCTACTGAGTGGATCCTTATTACAAAATGTACTGGTATAATAGCAAGCCATTACCTCAATGAGTTGTCCTATATATAGACTGTATTCTGCCCATTTAGCAGGCAATGGTTTTTACCTTTGATAAACCATTTTAATAAACACATGCTAAGTCTTAAATTGATTTTCCTTCCCACGAGGTCTGCAAGACCAGAGCTCTTCTCACAGAACCTACCAAAAATTGCTCTTGAATCCAAGTAATCCCATACATCCTCATGATTTGGGTTTTGAGGGAACTATTCTATTTGTGAAAGGACTCCATTTCCTTCTTTGATTTTGGAAATAGTTTTTAAAGCCAGCATGGGAACAACTACACAGATCCCTTTGGGGCAGAATAACCAGTAACACTAGGGATAGCACGTCTCTCGGCTCCGTTCTACACTTACCTCTGTGAGATTGAATTCTATGGATGAGCACTCCTCTTAATATGGGAAAACAAGATCCCTGCTGACGCTCAGTCGCTGCTTCCTGTAGGCTAACCTGAAGGCCTTTGCGAGGGGGAAAGCAATCTGTCACTACCAGGCTGGCCCAAGAGGGCTCCCGGCCTCCAAGACGGCACCTTCTGCGGATGCAATTACCTGCATGAGTCATCTTCAATAAATTTAAAAAAATCTCCCCGCTGCCCAGGCTTAACATCAGTCCCATTACAGACATTTACAACTTCGATCACATGAACCACCCAACCTTCTGCAGAATAACGAGAACTGAACACTGACAGTGTTGAGTTGATCAGTCTGAACATTTGTGTCACAAACACACACACACACACACACACACTTAAAGGGTTGTCAACTGAATTATAAAATGATAATGTTTCTAAATACGCTGTATGACTGATTATATTAACTTCAAATGAGGTAAAACTGAGAATTATGTATAAATGACTTGCATTACGATCCCAAACATCAATTAAAATAATAGATGAGAGTCTAATCTGAAATATTCATTACAGATGTTTCTGACAAAAAATGAAATCCTTTCTTCACCATTGAATCAGTTGTTCACCCATTTCTCCTGTTAGTTTAAATTTCATGACACTGTGTTGAAACACAAATTTAAAATTTCAGGTTTTTAAATGGGAAAAAAAAATTTAACACTAGAAACGCAAGGACAGTTACCATAAAACATTCTTCACTGTGGCCCAGTCAAACAACTCAACCGATATTTGGACATTAAGGTTTATAAATACAGAGTAGAAAAAAATATTTCACATGAGAAACACACGACACAACAAAAAATATGTCTCAATTATTCACGCCTGTGGCCTAGTGGGGAGAGATATTGAAAACAAGCCGACACAGAAGTCCAGTAGATATAGTGCAGTGTAAGTAAACTCCTATTTCTCTCTAACATCTGTGAACAATCAACACATTCCATAGGAAATCACATGCACTCTCCAAATCATTATAGACCATTGGTTCTGCTCTTGCTTGCAAATTTACTTATGTCCAAGTCTTCAATATTTCAAGATAGCTTGCTTTCAACTGAAGGATAGGAACACGATCTCTCTATACAAGCATTTCAAAAAAGCCTCTGAGGTTGGGCTGATATACTCTAGCTAACCAGGGGTAGGTAGCTAGCTAGCAGCTAAACTCACTGTTCTTTTCCAGCTCAACTTGAGAAGGGGAGTCATTGGAAATTATATTGGATATGTTGCCTATATACACACGATCAGCCATAACATTATGACCACCAGCCTAATATTGTGTAGGTCCCCCTTTTGCCACCAAAACAGCCCAGACCCGTTGAGGCATGGACTCCACTAGACCTCTGAAGCTGTGCTGTGGTATCTGGCACCAAGACGTTAGCAGCAGATCCTTTAATTCCTGTAAGTTGCGAGGTGGGGCCTCTATGGATCGGACTTATTTGTCTAGCAAATCCCACAGATGCTTGATTGGACTGAGATCTGGGGAATTCTTTAAACCATTCCTGAACTATTTTTGCTTTGTGGCAGGTGGCATTATCCTGCTGAAAGAGGCCAATGCCATCAGGGAATACCGTTGCCATGAAAGGGTGTACATGGTCTGCAGCAATGCTTAGGTAGGTGGTACGTGTCAAAGTAACATCCACATGAATGGCAGGACCCTAGGTTTCCCAGCGGAACATTTCCCAAAGCATCACACTGCCTCCGCCGGCTTGCCTTCTTCCCATAGTACATCCTGGTGCCATGTGTTCTCCAGGTAAGCGACGTACACACACTCAGCAATCCACGTGATGTAAAAGAAACCGTGATTCATCAGACCAGGCCACCTTCTTCCATTGCTCTGTGGTCCAGTTCTGATGCTCACGTGCCCATTTTAGGCGCTTTCGGCAGTGGCCAGGGATCAGCATGGGCACCCTGACTGGTCTGCGGCTACGCAGCCCCATACGCAACAAACTGTCATGCACTGTGTGTTCTGACACCTTTCTATCAGAATCAGCATTAACTTTTTCAGCAATTTGAGCAACAGTAGTTCGTCTGTTGGATCGGACCACACGGGTCAGCCTTCGCTCCCCACGTGCATCAATGAGCCTTGGCCGCCCATGACTATTGCTTTCTTGGACCACTTTTGATAGGTACTGACCACTGCAGACCAGGAACACCCCACAAGAGCTGCAGTTTTGGAGATGCTCTGACCCAGTCGTCTAGCCATCACAATTTGGCCCTTGTCAAAGTTGCTCAGATCCTTACGCTTGCCCATTTTTCCTGCTTCTAACACATCAACTTTGAGGACAAAATGTTCACTTATCTAATATATCCCATTATAATAATGAGATTATTATCACCGTTATTCACTTCAACTGTCAGTGGTCATATTGTTATGGCTGATCGGTGTGTATATATATATATACACACACACACATATAGTACTATGCAAAAAAAAAAAAAAAATTAAATTAAATTAATTGAATGAAAAGTTTCTAAATATAACTTAAATACAGGGTATTTACAGGAAAAAAAATATATATATATATTTGATGTGACTACCCTTTGCCTTTAAAACTGCATTCATTCTCTTAGGTACAATGGCAATCGGCAGGTAGATTTCTCTACTTGTACAACTTTCCAGTTTGGCTGTCTCGATTGCTGCTGTTTGTCCAGGTAATCAGTTGAATCCACAATCCATCTGTTGAAGAACTCCTTGTTCTTCTTTCAGAAAATGAATGTTTGGACTACTTTTTTCTACAGACAGCCAGCCTAATGCAGAAGACAAAAAATTAACATTAAAGACTACATTTATGTAAAAAAAGCTAGGGTGCCTATGACACAGTACTGTATGTAAATTACATAGAGTATGTAATATATATTAATTGTATACAGGAGGATAATTATGTGGACCCAACATTCTCTATGTGTGTGTCTCTGTCTGTGGCAGGTGGTCACATAATAAACCACTGCATCTGATTGGAGTAACAGTGCTTTGATACCAGAAACCATAAGCCTTAACCTTGCTTCTTTACGCTATTTCACCAGTCAGCGCTCACGTTCACTGGCCTTCTGGGTGAAAGTTGCCACCAGTGACTCCTCAGCAGGACATTCCATCCTTCCAACAGCACCTCAAACTGGGCAGATTAAATTAGAGTGATATATTTAGAACTGTGGACTCAGTTAATCTAATTCGCTGCCTGGCAAGCCTGGCTGTAGAAGCCCTATCATGACGACTTGGGGGAAATGTGTCGCTAAAGCAAAGCCCCTGTTGTCATCCAGCAATGGGCAGCCTTCACTGAAGTGTCTGCAGAAGGCCATGTGACCAGTCACAGTTTATTACTGTTACTCACAAGGAGGACTATAGACACAAACAGCTTTTCCACCCTGAGCATTCAGTCCTGAAATGAATAAAAATTTGAATGTTTTGGGGATTTTCACAATGAGAGACGATGTTAGCACCACGCTTGGTGTACTTCTGCAATGTTGCTGCCTCTGAGAGCCAATCAGACTTAGGGCCTCCACATTGGCATGACAACCATCTGGAACAAGCTGTATCTGTTAAATCGCCGGGGTCTACCAGTGGGCAACCCTACTCCTTCCCGTTTTGTTGACCTGACTCTTTATATGACCTAGATTGATGTGATTAGTCAAAAACAGACCACTTACAAATGAAGAAAGCACTTTTATGCACAACCATTTTTTTAAAAGCCTCAGGGGGTTAGCCACTGGGTGCTAATATAGTGACCAGCACAAGAGAAATTGGCCCCATATTTCAACAAAATACAAAAAATATAGTTCTAAAATGTAAAGACTGCTTAGTGAAATTCATTCAAGAATCACTTAATCTGGAGCCTAACCTGGCCGACACAAAGCATGAGGTAGTGTATGCCAGAAAGGAGACTCCAGTGCATTGATGGGCGAAGAATATTGTCGTTCGTCAAAACGCCTGCATGGCAAGTCTTTGGACAGCAGGAGAAAACCAGGGTGCCCAAAGGTAAACGCATACAAAAAACTAGGATGATTCGCAAACACAGGACTTTATCATCTTCTTCATCTTTGGTTTTATATTAGACTGGCTTTTAAAAAAACATCCTCCCTTGGAGGGTGGGCACATTGCCTTCATGTTCCTGATTAAACTGAACAGATCAGGAACTTTTATAAAAATGTCAACCATGGCGGAGAGCGAGGTTTATATCCAGGCAGACAGTCTAATACGTCCAGACAAGCAGTTGGATTAATGTCTCAGAATAACATTAGGCTGCAAATGACCACGTTGTAGATCAGTCCTGTATCCAAACACCAAGGCTCTGTTCGAAACGGGTAAAATCTCAGAGGGTGTCTAACAGGACAGCAGGGCATCAAGTGCTGTTCAAAAAGGATCAAAATATCTTTTCCTGTCTTGTAAGATGCCCCAGTCAAACTGCCCCCGTGACGGCTAGTTTTGAAGGCAGCTTAGATTTTTGAAAAGTTAGCGAGAACTAAACACTGTACTATCCTATTAGCCCGTGACTGTAACCAACCAAAGTTGATTTGAGGTGTCTGTTAGCCATTTGTCGTTTCAATAGGTTAATGTTAGCGCGCAGAGCCCAAGTCTTCAGAAGTTGGTGGCTGTGCCACCTTAATATATGAACAGAGTGAACACATGATGATATACATGTACCCAATAGCAAGTAGCTCCCCCTTTTACCCTCAGAACAGACAGAATTTGTCATTTCATGGGAAGCCTGTAAGGCCACGTTGACTCCATTGTGTTGTTGCAGAAAATTGAATGATTGAGGAACGGCGGATCAATGAATGGTGGCAATTTACGATACCCCCGTGACTCTGTCATGCGTGAAAACCCTGGTAGGGTTGCCGTTTCCCCAGATACGGATACCGACACGTCTGGAACCAATTAACATGCCTCGTTCAGACTGGCTTAGATCCTTCAACCAATCCAATATACCTCTGAAGTGCACAGAAATAAACTCCCAAGGAACCTGCTTAACCATTTTAAATGACATAACCTGAACATGCGATGCCGTCGCTGGAGGCTCAGTCTATTTATTTAATGGAACGGGGGAGGGGTGAACCTAAAAATTTAGCCACTCAGTGTTGTTCCTAACAACTCTTTAAAATATAACCTGGTGGCTGCCCAGAAGACACAATATTTCAGTGAACCAAAAATGCAGGGCACAAAAAAAAAAAAAAAAAAAATGTTCATAAATTTCTTATTTATTCAACTCACATACTGAACCACATTTGGACACATGTAATATTGTTTATGGGTTTGTAAGACTGAAGTGATCCCACGATATCTTTAGAATCTACTTTTTGAGGCCTGCATACAATAATATAATCTGCTGTAACTTAGCTCACTATGTGCACTGAATGGATAAGAATGTGATGAAAATTCTTTGGAGTTGTGCCCTGCATTTTTTCCTTTATTGAGAGGATTGCCCACTCTGCAGATCAAACAATGCAGCGTGCCTTCCTCACGCCTTCAGCTGAGGTTTGGTTGGGGCAGCATTGGTGAAAACTCCCCTTGTAGACCCTGAGCCCAACGCAGCGTTGTCCGAACAAAAATGAATAAGGCAATGCAGGAGGCCGAATTTCACACACAAGAGTCTGTAAGGGCCTGATAAAAGGGGTAACTCATTTTACTTTTACTGAAACAGACTCTCCAGGGGACATTAAATCAGTGCAAAAAAAAAAAAAAAAGGGGGAAAGGGGGGAACATTACATTTATGTGACAAGCCTTGTTCAGGCCCATAACAGCAGTAGTGGTTCAACAGTTATCGCCAAGTAAACAAGAACAATCCAGGTTGTCATTATCAAGTCTGTGCACATCAAACTTGTCCTAACTATTCTATTCCATTATTAAGCCAAGCTCAGAATACTAAATAAAATTGTTTAGTTAAATGTGGGGGGGGGGGGGGGCAAGGCATCCGTTTTTCTTGACACCAAAGCACAACTGAAAACCTATTGGTGTGCACAGCCTCCAGGCTGATCAATCCCACAACCACCACTGCTCTGCAGCCAATCCCCTGCATCAGCCCCAGGATGCTCCCGCCCACACCCCTTTTTCTCAGTCAAACATTACTGAGAAAGCCTTGTCCTGCATGGGGGCTATAATGAAATATTAATGGTTTCGCCGCACCATCTTTTCCATTCAAAGACATCATGCCTATTTGAACCGTAAAGAAAGGAATATTTTGTGAATTAAATTTGAGTGAATTATTGTAGAATATATTTCATTTAAACAATACAGCCACTATTACATTCATTTATAAATACACGCATGGAAAATAATCAAAATTTCAATACAGATGATCAGACATTTCCAAACCAAATTCCTTAGCTTCTTTTGTGTCTTTATATTCACATTGTAGAGGTAAAGCTATTGCATCTTTTGAAAGGACTCCACATATGCATTAAAAAGCAGGAATTTCAACATGGAAGGCACAAATGATCGATGAATGAATGAAATAATGGTACTCATATTTCGCAGCCATTTTTGGCAACACTCACACTGCAATGTTTAGTCGGCACACTGGCAATATCCCTCAGCATTATCTGTTAGTTACTGTCAGGTATTGGTGGTCGTTAAATGAGGTACACAGAAAGAAAAAAAAACCTCATGAGCAATCCACTCATTGCGAGGAATTAAAATGTCTTGGAAAACGATGTTTCCTTACACTGCTCTGAGCGACGTCGGCTGTAATAATCGGCTACGAGCCAATTATGCCTGAAACAAAGGTTACCCAGATAAGGAATGGAAAACGGTTCCCGTTTGTGGCCCTTTTCAAATCCCTCCCACTCACAGGGGTATTTAATTACAAAGGGCTACCAGAGTGAAAAGAAAATGCCCAATTACTTTGAAAATTGTGCCAGGCATTTCAGACAAAGTTCTGGACTGCTCGCAGCGTTTTGTTTTCACGGCGATCAATAAAAGCCTCTGGCTATGGGGCAGGTGCAGAGCGATTTTCTTCACAGCGGCGAGATGCGCTCAGTTGTGTCAGAGGTCTCTGTTTGGGAAGCGTTGGCTTTGACACCAGTCTCAGTAAAGGCAAAAAAACAGGAAACGACAATCAGGCTTCTCCTTCCGCAGTGAAAACACACACGGTGCAGGCCGTTAGCGTTCATTTACCTTCCATTCCTAAGTACCATGAATAGAAGTCAACCACAGCGCATCCATATTGAACCGTCCACACAACCTCCAGCTAACTCCGTTAAAGGCACCGACAGTCTGATCCCTTTTATTTCTGCGGGGGCTGCTAGCATGGTTGCAACCTAAACATTAAAATAGCAGCCACAAGAGTCTATAACACTAAAGGGTGGGGCTGGGGTCGGGCAGGATGGGGGCAAGCTCTAAATCCACTCTCTATATGGGCGAGAGCGTCTGCCGCTGGTACTGAGTCAGCTCCGGGTGCCACACATCCACGATGAAGATCAAGCGGTAGCTGTTTGCATCCTGCCACACCTCGTGCTCAAAGGAGTCGTCGAAGATGATCACTTTGCCTTCCTCCCAGGCCCTGCCAGGACAACAAAAGGTGAGGGAAAACGGTTACGGCACAGGAGACGGTTGGCCGGAGGGCTCGAAATCCCATCCAAAGCACGGCCTCTGGGCCGCGATAGCATGGCCGGCAGAAACGCTAATGAGGCCGCTCTTCCTCCTGAGGCAGAGTTGGGTTTACGGCCTATCTTATCACACGCCGCTGAGGCAGACGGGACTTACCCAGGAAGCAGAGCGACCCTGTTTCCACATCATAGCCATGGGCCCGTTTCCCAGGTCAAGTCTTAAAACTAATCCTCAGGACTTTACTTTTCATTTCACTGATAATAATAGAGTCTCTCTGAGACAAACAAAATGGCCTGACCATTTACCCACGGTTTTTATTTATGCTCCTCTGACCGCCAGTGACACGGCAGCACTTAAGGGAGCAGTGTAAAAAAACTAAACAAAACAAGCCAGCAAACAAAAACAAATCCAGAGAATGAACAAGATTTACTGGTAGCTAAATTTGATTTCTTTGCCATTACTTTAATTTTAACTTCTTAGTCATACCTTATTAACATAGATTTTATATCTTGAAACCGTCCATGGGATTCTGTACTTTGCACCTGTGGAAACACAGTCCCTTCCCCGCTGTGTTCCGCTCATGGGAGAGTAACCCCTGTGGGCCCTCCACTGTAGTCCGCTCAGCTTGACTCACTTGGTCTGGTTGGTGCAGCGGATCCGGCAGCCCTGGGCGGGGATGACCAACCCCAGGTGTATCCTCAGTCGGCAGTTGGTGGGACCGGTGTGGGGCCAGACGTGAGTGCCCGGCTGCATCACTGAGTACTTGATCTGGGCGAACAGGGAGCTCAGGGTGAGTGGAGACCCTATACGGACATGTGCCCAGCCGACAGTCCTGGCTAATCAGTCCTGGCCCAGTGACGCAGCCAGGGTCGAAACTCGTATTCTACATTCATCTGCAATCCATTAATCTCCACTCTCTTAATCATTAAAATCATTACATTTGGGCATTGAGGCCTACAGCGTAACACAATACACATGCAAATTTCATGTTTAAAAAAATTTAAGACACACACATTTCACAGACTCATGCTAGCAGTAGGAGACAGAGACTTGATTGCTTCCCCCTAGCGCCGGGCCCCAGGTTAGCATATCACACACCTGCCCCCTCTTGCAGCCAGTGGCCTCCGGGTAGCGTTCCAGCAATGCGCAGGTCTTTGGAACACTGCGGCAAGAATTCTCCACCTTCCTGCCTGAGAAGGGGGAGACAGCCATCAGCGGGTGCGGTATGTTCACCTGGTCGAGGTGCTGTAGGGGAATACCCGTACTACTACTACAAGCCAAAGGCTCTAGAGCTGGGGTACTCAAGTCCGAGTGGCCCTGCTCTACTATATAAGGTTTGAGTAGCCCTTCTCCATTTTATAAAGTTTGAATAGCCATGCTCTAGTATATTGGGGTTGAGTAGCCCTGCTCTATTATATAAAGGTTGAATAGCCACGCTCTAGTATATTGGGGATGATTAGCCCTTCTCCGTTTTTATAAAGGTTGAATAGCCACGCTCTAGTATATTGGGGATGATTAGCCCTTCTCCATTTTTATAAAGGTTGAATAGCCACGCTCTAGTATATTGGGGATGATTAGCCCTTCTCCATTTTTATAAAGGTTGAATAGCCACGCTCTAGTATATTGGGGATGATTAGCCCTTCTCCGTTTTTATAAAGGTTGAATAGCCACGCTCCAGTATATTGGGGTTGAGTAGCCCTGCTCTATTATATAAAGGTTGAAAAGCCACGCTCTAGTATATTGGGGATGATTAGCCCTTCTCCGTTTATATAATGGTTGAATAGCCACGCTCCAGTATAT
>JAOVYW010051260.1:0-24123 GCA_025775045.1 Hiodon tergisus | reverse complement strand
TCCAAAAGTAAATCATGCACGAGAAAAGTATTTCATTCGCTGGGAAAGTCCCGCTTGGAAATTCCCCTCACCGTTGGAATATTGTTATTTCGAAATGTACTAAAGTCTTCCTTTTCCTTTTCGCTTTTGCGGCTATTAAGGTCACAACCGACAGCGCAAAGTAGGGAAGTAACTAAAACTTGAAATGGTGGGCTTGGAAAAATCGATATCTTAAAAAAAAAATTCGACCTGAAGTTTTGAGAAAACCGGCCATGGAAAACATAGCGGCTGAAAACGAAATGCTGAGAACAAAACTACGGAGTTTCCATACGTTGAACATGTTTTATTCTGAAACACACAACGAGATCGCCACGCTACGCCATCAGATATACACAAAGGATAATATTATTGGAGATCTTAAAGCAAGATTGGGCCGATACGAGGAAATCGATGTACATTTAGAAGGAGATGGACCTCTTGTCTTTGGACCATCTAAAAGTTTGCTCGATAGTTTGTGCAAAGAAGTCGCGGAACTTAAACAAAAACTGACAGATTCGGATATAAAAGCTGCTCATCAATTGGAGACAAATAAACTAGTGAGTAAAATAGGGTGAATGTGTTTATTATGTTAAAGGCTACTAACATTTTGCAGTTGGTATGTAAACAAGGGCATTATATTTTACTCTACTCAAAATAAGTGTTAAATAACTCGGATTACTCTGGAGGCTGCCACCTCCCACAACAAATTAGTGCTAAAGGCACTAATGTAATAATCAAATGCAACTATTAGGCCACTCTCGAGTTCCTCCTTACAATACAAATGGGGAAACCAAAAACTGATTTAGTGTGTTTAATATTCTTAATCAACAAACCCATATACCGTATATACCCATGTATAAGTGACCTTAATGTAAAGAGAGAAAAAACCGAAAGTATCTCGCAAGAACGCCTTTCATGTATGCATTAACATAATGATAGATTGAGGGGGGTTATTACATGCAGTTGTCAGTATTGGGGATGATGTCCTTTCTCTTTGTTTAGATGGTTAGTACGGAATTCTTATTGAGTGATTTAGGAGGAAAAATACACTCGCATTAATTTGATTTTACACATTTTTTAGAAAGGCTTCTGAACTTATGTAAATTGGAGTGTAACACGTCTGTGGAGGATGTTTCAGTCAAAAGTTCTTTAGTTGTGTTGACAAAATGATGTTAAGCTAAGAAACTAAAACTGAACCTGAACACCGAGTAGTATTTATAAGGCCCCCCTCGTAAGTTAATACACAGAATCTTCCATAACGTATGTCAGATTGTGTATCTTTATGGATTGAAGGAGATTCATACACTGCAGCAGCAGATTAAGGAGAAAGACTGGGAGATCTCGAGAATTACACACAGGCCGGGGCATGAGAAAGACCTGGAGATCCAGCAGCTGCAGAGGGCCCTGGCAGAGAGGCACCAGGCTCAGGCCACTGGGGCCGTGCTGTGCAGCTCGCTGGCAGAGGAGGCTGATCAGCTGAGGGCCAAGCTCGGGGCCACAGTCGGGGTGTGTGAGGAACTGCTTAAAAGGCTGGGAGAAAAGCAAACCCCGTCACAGGGGTCCGGTGAGGTATGTCACCAGGGAAAGGCTTTCCCGTCACTCCTGATTTCCATCCAATCAGCAGTACTTATGCGTTACTATGGAGATATTCGTGTTTGCTTTTCTTTTTTGCTGGGTTTCAAAACCTTTTTTGAATATTGCCATCCTGATTGTTTTCTCCTTTATCTCAGAGTGCAGATTCGACCAAAGATGCTCAGCATAGTCCCTTATTGGGTGAGATAGAAGAGGAAAACAAATTGCTGAGACAAAGAGTGGCATATGTAAGACTATTCATTGTTTTGTCCTTATTTGTTATTATTCTTAAATTCTGGATATTACATAATGACTAGATTATTAGATCATTCTGTTTGCAGTGGGGCTTGTTTTGAGCAAGTTTGCTTCTCACAGACTCCACTCCCTGGAGCAGAAGACAACAGTACCATTAGTTCCCGGGGCGAAAGACTTTGGTTCCATGAACTTATCATTTCTCTTGTCTTTTGCAAGACCCCAAGTTAGGGCGGTCGTCAGCTAGGGAGGGTAGCCCAGCCCAGTTGCCAGGGTGCTGAATAGAGTCCATTACACTTTTAAAAAGCACATACATCACTTGCTCTAATTAGTTTAGAACATGTACCCTTTCAAGCAGCTGCGTTGAATGGAGCACATTACACATTCCAGGGTTCTGTGATGAGCAACAATCCATCCTGACTTAGTAGACAAAAAATACAACTTGTAATGAAACAAAACCCTCAAAAACCCTCAAACGCTAGACTGCAGTGTCTCATCATTCCGGTTTCTGAATTAGAGATAAAAATTTACTAAGGCGAGTATAGGAATGCCTCGTGGTGTTTAGTTACTGAACTTACTTTCCCCCTTTCCACAGGTGGAAAGTCTGAATGCCAAATGGCAGAAGTATGACTCCAGCCGAGAGAAATATGTGAAGGGCCTATGTCAAAAGCTGAAGGAGTCCAACGTACTGGCAGATCTGAGACCTGCCAGGGACAGCATACTGCAGCAGGAGATTCTGAGGCTGAACTGCCTGCTGAAAGAAAAGATGAGAGAGTGTAGCGAGCTGGGAAGGGGCCTGGAAGATGTCAGGAAACAAGACAGGGAACGCATTCAGATGCTCGAGCAGCAGGTAATTCTGCGACCATCAGGCCACCAATGAAACTTGATCTGTATTAGCAATTTCATCATTTAAAAAAATTCATTTATATAGAGTTTTTTTTTTGTTGTTGTTCAGATACATTAATGTAAGTCTTGTGTCCCGTATCCGCATTGTTGTAACGCGTTTAATATTGTGTGGGAGGGTCTGCCGATTGGTAGACGAATGGGAGGATGGTGTGTGGAAGGGAAGGAGAATAAATGAGGCGGGTGCACAACCGTACCTCACTTTAAATAAGGCACTCTGGCCAATCTCCAGAGTGGGCTGCAGTTAGCGCTTAGATGGTTGTTTGATGTCATTTAAATACAGGCGTGTTGTTTGCTGCTGGTGTTTTGGAGAATGTACCCTTGTGGCTCAAGATATTTTTGGCGGCGAAATCATAAATAAATAAATAAATAAATAATCACCTTATTAAACCTCGAACCTTGTTTGTGTGTGTGTGGTTTCTTTCTCTTCAGGTGCTCATTTACGTCGATGACTTCAAGAATGAGCGGGCCGACCGGGAGAGAGCCCAGTACAAAGTCCAGAGCCTGGAGGAGGAAGTGTTGCATCTGAAGCTACAGCTCCATGTCCAGGCAAGACCCGTCTTCACAGCCTGGGCCACACCCATCGCTAATCACGCCTCCTATGGAGAGCTTCCATGTGATGAAACTGTATTCCCAAATCACAACAGCTCATTTTATATTCAATTCTCTTGGCAGGACTCAAACGAGTGCACTGAAACGCGTCAAGCTCATGCCGGACATGGCAACACCAAACTGTTGCCAAAGGGCACCGCCGATCGGCCAGGAGCTAGGGGATTGGGTGGCAAGCCTGCGCGGAGAGCAGCCCAAACCCAGTGCGAGGTCAGCACAGGTTTACAGTGTCCAAGGTGTCTGACATTCTTTAACAATGATCAGACTGTAGAATTTCTGAACCATTGCACAGAGTGCGCCCACACGTAAAAAACAAACCCTAATAAAGGAAACAGGACTGACTTAAGGAAGCAGGGCTTCTTTAAAAGTAGTAGGAAATGATCCCGGTTTCCAATTGGTTTCTTTTACTTCAGGTGCTCCTTTACTAAAGGTTTACAGACGTGCAATATCTAACACCATTAAAATGTTCCTCTTAATAGTGTTGACCATAATATTTTTAAATAATGAAATCATTTTTTGTCATATTTATATCTGAGCTGAAAAAATCAAATCATTGGTTTTAAAAACAGACAATATGTCATACTACAATTGTAATCTAGTAATCTCCAAAAATGTGTGGATAATTAATGTAGTCTGTGATGAGATTCTTAAATTGATTAAATTATGTTTTTAATAATTATTTGGTTTCTGATCCAAACACCTGGAAAAAAGAAAAGAAAAACCATTGTGCTTTTGTTCAGTTTAGCCGTTCCCACGTGTGGCGAAGGCAGTTGTTTGACCATGAAACCCAGCGAGACACTGTGAGAAATAACCCAGGGAATTTAAAGATGACTAAGACTTGTGCCAGAAACTTCCCTTTGGTGTCGGGGACACCGCAGACTTGATCCGACCATCGCGTAGTTTGTACAGCCTTACTCCATGTGCATTTCACTGTGTAAATGAAATGCAATAGTGGAAAGACTTCAAGTGCGCCAGTGTCTTGTAAAACCACACATGTAAGTAGTAGTGGAAAAGCAGATATAAACCCTGACGTCGGTGCTGGTTTTTGGTTCTCGCTCGCCAAGTGAACTCTAAAGTCAACCGTCTGTTTTGGTACTTAAATTAATCTCTTCTCTTTTTTTGCTTTCAGTGCCTGATATTTTTCTGCCCATTACTGGTTTATGAACTGGATAATCCACA
Source organism: Hiodon tergisus (assembly GCA_025775045.1). NCBI lineage: Eukaryota > Metazoa > Chordata > Actinopteri > Hiodontiformes > Hiodontidae > Hiodon > Hiodon tergisus. The sequence goes on along the minus strand of JAOVYW010051260.1, from coordinate 19,590 downwards.
TGTCTGTTTTAAAGCAGTCCGTCACATTGTACTTACTGGACGATACTATTATCAAAAAAGACATTCACTAAAAAGGTGCTGTTGTTGTTATAGCCCAATGTAACATCATTTATCATTTGTTGCTATGATTGCATTTATACACATACATACATACATACATACATACAAATAAAATGGAGAGAGAGAGAGAGATAGATGGATATAGATATATAATGGGCCTCACTCATTAAGTATTTAGGTGCAGCAACTACCTAAATTGAGACTTGATGGCTTCATTTTAACATTTGTTTCCCCTTAGTTATTGTTATTCTTATTCTAAACTGCATCCAATCAGCATTCTGCTAAAAATCCTCATGAGTTCCTTGCAGAAACCACACCTTTCTTTTTGAAAGTTGGAATGTAGTGTCTTCCAGCTTTCAAAAAGAGAGGCGTGGTTTTTATTTCACTTAAATGCAATTCGGCATTCGTATTAATAAAATATGCACCTTATAACAGACTGATGTGAAAGCACTGTGCTCAGTTCAATTATCTAAGAATTCTGAAGCAACCTGGCAACAAACTTGTGAATTATTAGCTGGCCTACACCCATCTTTAGAGATGACAAAACGAACGAAGCCTTTTTCCTTTAACTGACTAGAGCACTGGTTGCATGTGTGATGGAAGTGCAATGAAAGTCATGGGATTTGTGGGGAAAATGCTTTCATGCCTTTCAACGCCTTTGTCCAAACCTTGGGCCAACCTAAAGTTGGAGCATCACCAACCAAATAAAAAGTCAAGCCTTACAAGACAAAATCTCATTGTGAACGCATATTGCCAGAACAGGGCTGAAATCAAGCACACAAGCCAACACATTTGTTTAGAAAGTAGCTTTTTTATGGTCTCCCCAATGATAGTAAAATGTCAAGGTGGGTAAAAGGTGGGTTCTTTTGAGAACTTCACAGCAACCAAGAGAGGGCGAGGCATCGACTAGGACTAGGCCAGTGGACAACACTTGCTTGACAGGGCCAGTCAGCGGTCGTCCTGGAGTGTTTGGACACCCCGTGCTGTCAGTGGGCTGAAAATGTGCCTTTTTTTAAGCGGAAATTGGACCAGTTGATAGACAGCCGTTGTCGCGTTTGATTTGCCGAATCCAAGCAAAACCTGGAGAGAGAGTATAGGCTGCTAGGCACTGCGTGACGTTTTGTGACTAAATCTACAGTTACCGTTACAGTTATTTTGCCTGACTGTGGCGATGTAAATAACGTGGACCTAAACACAGTCATTTCGATAAAATAAACAAAAAATTGTTAGATAGTTTAAAAAAACTATAATAACATACCTTTTAAAATATTCTACCTCACGTTCCGTCTCGTCCATCTCAACACTGTCCAAATCAATGTCTTTTGGCAGGAATACATCATCTAGAACAGGAGAATCATCAGTTGAAAAACAGTAATAAATAATCAATGATACAATATATTAATAAATAAAGTTGTTGTTTTTTTTAAGTTTTCGAAAATAATTAATTTCTGGAAAGAAAGGGAAACCCAGTAGCGCTTCTGCTAACCTATGAAGTTGTCCAGCTTATCCCCTCTCTTCTTCCTGTTCTTCTTCCCTTTTCCTTTGGGAGGTGGGGATTCGGCCGCCCTGGGTTTGCCATTTTCTACTTCTGGGAACCCCATCGCAGGTACCATTTTCTCCTCCTTGACTTGGTTCAGCGGTTTCTCACTGTTGGATGCGGGGAGACTTTGGTCCATGCCCACCTCTGTGTCAGGATCCCCCGTGGGTGTGGGCCTGGGTTCTGGATGAATGCCGTTTGCAGTCTTCACAGCCACCACTTTTGCTTTGAAAGTGCCCTCACATTTCTCTGCCATCTCACTTACTAAGCAGCTCAGCCCTCCCTTTGAAGGGGATTCTGGAAGGGTGAGGACTTCTGCAAGCTTCTCCTTACCATTTCTCTGCTGGCTTAACAGTTGGTGCAGTCGTCTGAGATCTTTTCCATTCACCATGTTCTGCTTGGTCTCGGTGGGCTCCAGTGCTGGTTTCTGCTCATGTTCGCTTGCTAGTCCACAGCGGAGACTGGGTAGCCGGAATAAATCCTGCAGCAGCAGAGTCTGGTCATCTGTGAGGTTCTCCACACAGTTTTGAGCAGGCCCTTTCAGGGCCCCGGGACTGTGGGGAGAATGCCCTATCAGAGGTTTGTGACTTTGAGGAGCTGCCTCTGGTTGATGCATTTCTCTGGTTGTGTCCTTTCTCTTTTGTTTGGCAGCGGGAAAGTTCCGGAGCAGCTCCAGTTTCAGTGCCTCATCCTCCATCCGCTTCTGCTCCTCCAGAAGCTGTTGCTCCACCTCTCGTGCTTCGGCCTCCTGGCGGGCCTTCTCCTCCATCTGGAATGCACAAACAGTCATTTGAGGCTCCTTTTGACAAGGTTGATTACAGGAGACGCAATTAAGACAGCCACAAGCTTTTGCACATTTCCAACGTAAAACTTCAAACGTGCAAGAGGCTGGTCCCAGTTACTTTCTAACTGATGCCTAACTAAATGAAATTATAAAAAAGGAGTAAAAAGTAATTTTATCAGCTGTATAAACTGTTTGTGAAAATTCAGAGACTCAACAGTTAGACGTCCCCACCCCAAGTCATCCTTCACCAGCATAATTCAAGGTGATTCTGAATGTATTGACTGTTACCTTTTTTTGTTTGTGCCGCGCCCTTTTGGCTGCCCGAGAACTACTGGTGGGTTTGCCGTCTTGGCTGTTTATGAACAGCAGTAGGTCTTCCACCTTCCGATGATCTTCCACACCCTCTCGGTCTGACACCTGGTCGTCTCTCTTCGGTTGCTCCTCCTTCCTCTTGGTGAGACGCAGGCGTAGCTTCTCACGTATTTCTGCGTAGTTTCGACTTGTGGGTGCCACTGGAGGCTGCGAACAGGAGAATACCAAAAGCTCTCAAAAATGTTGAATACAGAAGAGAGGTCAATTGTAATGACAACATTCTTTTAAGGTACCAAAATATTTCTGAAGCGATTGACTCAGTGTGTTTTTCGATAGCAGATTGCTACAGGTAAAAACCCAGAGATGAGCAGTCGGATATGGTTGTCAATGGCAAAACCATGTCCCTTACCTCGCCATGGCCAAAGAATTCACAATAGCAGCAGTCGCAGTACTTTCCTTCTTTCTGATTGGTGGAGGTGCAGGTGCTAGAGCTGTGTTCTGAGCAGCTGTCCTCATCCTGGCTCTCCTCTTCATCGTACGCCTGATGGTCATAGCCACTGTTGCCCTCGCAACGATGGCCCTCACAGTTTGGGTCGCTGCCAGAACAGACACTGCTCTGGGGTCAGTAAAACTTCACCCCCGGGTGCCATACCAAACACATGGCTTATTTAACTGCGCATCATTACCTAATTTTGCTCCCACCCCGGAGGGGTAGCTCACCTGCACGTGCTGGGAAGGGGTCCCACTGAGCCCTCGAGTGGAGCAGCGGGCAGCTGAGCTGGGGAGGGGCAGAACCCCGGGGGGAAATCTGTGAAACCGGAGAAGGATGACGGCGTGTTTGGGAAAGGTTGCGACCCAACGCTGGGGAGGTGTGTGCCCGTGGCTGGAGACAAAGCTGTTGCAGCTGGGAGGGGAGGCAGGGTGGCTATACATGTGGGGCTGTTCCTAGGAGCAACGGGTGTCGGGTGTCTGAGGCCCTCTTTACCTTCATTTTGGAATACGTCACCTAGGGCAGAACAAAATAAGGAAGTTATCAAGTACACTGGACTTGGGACTCCAAATACAGGTTAAGAAATAGCATCAGTAACTTGAACTGTCAGGAGATGGGTCAAAACCAAAAGTATATAATTAAACTTCAATTACTGCTAACTAATCCTGCTCAAACCCTCTTTACCTGGGAAAGCCGGTCTTTTAGAAGAGACTTTCATCTGGTTACTACTTGACTGGACAGTGGTGGGCGTGCAGGAGACACTCGAAGTGGCTGATGACGTAGCCATCATCACGGTATTGGATCCTGCCATGGTCTCCTGGAAATTATACAGACACTTTTTCTTGGCAGGGTACTTTCTCTCCATGGCTTCCATGGGTTCGCTGCCAGACGATGGTGAGGGAAATTCTGGTCTTGCTTCGGGTAGCTCCGGTTCCAGTGTATCAACTTCAAGAGGGGGAAAAAGGGGTGGGACACCAAGGGGGTGACCATATCCAATTCATTAGTAAATAATACTAAATACTAACACTAAAATAGCTCTCCAGGACTTTCCATACCTGGCAGGGCCTCCTGGAGAAAGGCAGCTGGGTTCCAGCTCTTCATGGTGGTCTCCCAGATGTTCTCAAACTTCTGTGAGGGACAGTGTGGGAAACTGTTCCAGTTGAGGCTACCCCCAAAGCAGTTGTAGACAGGGTCCTACAGGGAAGTGTTGAATGTCTGTTTGCCTGTATTCCTCTATGTGGCGACAGATGCAGTCTAGAAAACTGACATTTTATAGTGGCACAGAAGAAAGCATTCTCTACTGTTCAATTCAATACATTTTTTTATATTACTGAATTGAGAATTTAGCTCATTGTTACACATCTTGGGACTGACAAATAGTTCAAAAGAATATGTGCGGCAAAGCTATGAGCTCCACACATCAGCTTTAGATTCTTCCATCTGCTGAGACTGGCAGAATGTGACACCTTGTGGCTAGCCTAAAAACAGCATGGGCTCCATTTCAGTGATCGTGGCACTATGCCCTAATGCAGGTGCAAGCCAACAGCGCAATTTTCGGCACGTTATGGTGGAGCCAATGCAAATTAAACTGTAAACGTAATCAACATATATGTGTGGTAAGGGTGCAGTTAAACAATAGCCAATCCGTTACATGGAGGCTTCTCATAATAAGAAACGTCTAACTTTCCTATTACTGCCTTTGTAGCCATACCTTGCTGTGTGGGAAGGGCAGACTGGAGAAGACTGCGGGATGGAGGGGAGGCCTGGGTACTGGGTACTGAGGCGGTAGATGCTGTCCATGGATGTGTGGATAGAGGTTCAGAGCAGGATGGGCAGCCTTCTCTGTGAAGAACTGATGAGCAGAGGCCAGCCTGCTGGAGCGGAGCTCAGGGACATTCTGCTTGCAGACATGACACTCGCACGTGTGCTGGGCCTGCCCCGCCTGTCAACCGCAAGCACAGCTTGTCAGAGCCATTTGAGGCACTCTGAATAGCAATCCGGGTCAAAGTACAAAGTGCTTGCTCATTAGACTGGCATTTGGAACTGATCGGCACAATATTGACCATAGCCATATTGAAAGTCATTTCCTTTAGCTAATGGTCCTCATCGGCACCAAGGTCTGCTGATTTATGAGCAACCTCACACTTAGCAACTTATATCTGTTAACACCTGGTGAGACCATTTCTATCCCACACACTGACCTCAGTAAAATACTGAAGTGGAATTAAAACTATAGCCAGCACACTGTGTGTGTCCCCTGGGGTTGACACACTTAAGCAGGCCAGGGGATGATGGGGTAACACACACCTGCTGACTGGCATAAGATGGTGGAGGGCTGCTGTTCCTCCCCAGGGGGAGCTGAGAAAGCTCTTCACTGCTCTCTCCGTCAGGGTCCTCTTCATCCAGCTCTGAGCTGCTGCTGCAGCTTCCACCACCGCGCTCTACTGGAAGAGTCTGAGTAGCATTCACTCAAAAGTCACTAAATCTGTCATCGCTCACGCTGGACTGAAATGCAACAGTGATGTCAATCACTTCAGAAATCAGCCTGCTGATCTCGGTTCACCATTCAGTGAAATACCCTTTTAGAATTGGAGTCACTTCCCACCAGAAAGCATTTATAAAAACATTGCATTAATCAGACTTACATTTTTGCAAATCACATTTCTGACATATCCTACTCCAGCAAAATGTTTCCGACTAGGAGCACACCTCATTGTTTAGTGCTGCGTTTTCCGCTCCACCGTTCGGCTCCCCGTGGACTCCATTCATACTGGCCACAAGCTCAGCATCACTGTAGTTATTCAGCAGGTAAATGTCAGCAAATGTGCTTGACAATGGCAGAGCAACGTCACTACCACTGAAAGTGAATGAAGACGGGTGATAAACCACAAAACATGACAAATGCAAAACAATCTGAAAAATGCAGAGGAAAAAAAGATGAGCTATGCCATATATAAGCAATGAAGATACAGCCAGAAAAAAACCCATTGAATTACAATATAAAACAGTTCAGACGCACTGCATTTCAGATTTCAGTAGTTATACAAGTAGATTTACCACATCTGACCAGGAAAAAACTATTTGAGAGATGACTTACAAGACAGGGGAACTGTGGTCGGTGTGAAGGAGGAGCGGGTGGTCCAGGATGGTCGGGGAGTTTCTGCAGGAACCGGCGGACGGCATGCAAGAGAGCTGAGCCTCGGATATGAAACCTATCGAGGGTTTTGTGCTGGGATGTTCATCAGTGACAGGGAAGTCCATGATATCGCAGGTGAGAATGTGTGAAAGGCTACAGTCATCACAGGTGCACCTACGATAACAAAGATTAAAGCCACATTTTTAACGAACAGTAAAACAGTCACTCAATGGTTAGTCCATTGTACATAATTGTAGCACACAGATCAGATTTAATATGCTGCAGCTACTCTGATATAAGGTGATCTGAACATACCGCAATTTCCTATGGGAATTGGAAAATAATAAATAAAATACAGTATGCTATGCAGTGTTTTTATCATTTAATCCTGAGCAGATTTAATATATTTAGAAGGCTGAATGCCAAATTAATTCAGGGCTAGTTTGATTCTGACACAGAAATATATCAGCGTTTGTGGTTCAAAGAGAGGCACAACTGCACATCAGCAGATACTCTTAAGATTCACTATTTTTATTCTCTGCTAGCATGTGTCCATCGCAGTGTTTACAGACTGAACACCAGTTTAAAAAGGCCCCTTTTTCTTCACATTCCCTTTCCACAAAATCGCTAAATATTTCAACCGTCAAGTGGAAAAAAGCAGCGTTCACTACCTGAAAACTGCAGCTGTAAATACAGGACGCACAAATCAACCTTTCAATCTCCCCAACATCACGGGGTTAAGAATTTATGTACCTTCTTCGGTAGTTGCAATTTGAGCAGTCCTGTACACTCAGTCTACATGACAGCATCTTTCTCATTGCGTCAGTGAAGTTGTTATCTCCGGCGAGGGATATCTTTTGATTTATCAACTCCAAAAAGAAGAAGAGAAAGAGGGCAAGAAAACATTTTAGCGTCAATTCAAAGACTGTTCTAAAAAATGGTGATAAGGTGAGTGTGTGCAGGCGTTATCCATATATTAATATAAAGCAATAGTCAGAGCATTTTACAAGATCTTCACAATGTTATTAATAGTTATTATCACAATGTTATTAATGTCATCAATAGTTATTATCACAATGTTATTACTGTTATCAATAGTTATTATCACAGTGTTATTACTGTTATCAATAGTTATTATCACAATGTTATTAATAGTTATTATCACAATGTTATTAATAGTCAGAACATGAATGTACCTGTTCTTCAGCAACTATTCTTTTCTCAGAGAAGTCCCAGTCTTCATTAAGCAGTTGTGGTTTTGTTAACATCTTTAGAAAACAGACAGATGGAAACATTAATTTCAAATTACAACAAAAAATATATATAAAAATGCATTACGACTACTATAATAAGTTGCATGTAATAAATAACATGTGAACCTCAAGCTAACCATTTAGAAAAAGTAAACAGTAAAACAGTACAACAGTAAAAATAAAAAAATAAAATAAAAAAATCACTCAACCTATATAGTAAGAAGAGTTACTTGCCTTCTCATCCACACAGCTGTCAATCCGCTTTTCACACTCAAGCCACTCCCCGGAAACGACGCCCATCTCCTGCTCGAGCTGCTGATAACGCTCTAGTAGTGCTCTACACATGTCCTCACTGTTTGAGTTGTCAGTTCCAGTCCCAGGCCTAGTCATTTAAATAAACAAGAATACACAATTCAATTCATTCCTAAAACAAAGCAAATAATGATAACCATAGCAATATCCACAAGCATGCCACCACTGAGACACCCTGCTCTATTTTGGTCTGTTATTTGGTTATACTGTCAATACCCAAAAACAATTAAATGTCAATGCTAATCACAGTTACTAAGTTGTACCTACAGTAGCAACTAAATTTTTTTTACACACTAATGGATCATTTGTAAATGATGACATTATGATTTTCTGGAAATTAAATGTTTTCATTTAATGTTTTGTCTTTGAAAAAGCCCCTCCTACCTTAGCTGTGCAACCAAAGACGGGAAACTGTTGTGCAAAAGGGGTTCTGAAAATACAAGCTTTTCAAAAAGATGCTTGTGATGCAGCTCCCACGTCACTTGGAATTTCTTCAAATGTTCGTTCTCCTGCAAAACCATGCAACGCTCAGTCAGTAAACAGAAATGGGTTTTCCATTTTGCATATCAATAGCCAAAGGCTGGCTCCGGAGTCTCACCAGCGTGGAGAGGAAGGCACTGATTGTCCGAGCCGCCTGACAGAGTCCACCGTACTCCCCCAGGAGCAGGGATATGAACTGTGGTGCGTGGGTGGGGCTCTGCTCCTCTGGCAGGTGCTTCAGCAGGCGTACTTTCGTCTCCAGCACGTGCTCCCAGGCCTGCTGCTCCAGGCGCTGGTACAGCTGGTAAGGGTCCTTCTCGCAAAGCCTGCAGAATGGACGGGAGACCTACTCAATATCGTACGGGACGACGTGCTCATGTAGCACAGAGAGGTAAGTTTGAAGCTGCTCTCATCCGGACCTTGCAGATTCTGGGAACAGGGAATTATTTCATACAAGGTAGGTAAACGGCGCCTCCTAGGGGGCAAGCCTTTGGCTTGTATTGGCCATAATCTTGGTCCACACAGCGTAAAAAACTGCATTTTCACTGGAGGATTTTCAAGAGTTATGCACATTGCACATTCCGTTTTATAATTAAGAAAATATATATTTCATTTTAACCAATGAAGGCATCGGTGTTACCCATAGGTGCAAGAATACAGAGAAAAGTTTTCAAATGGTTTGTGTTGCATTAAACGATGAACAATTAATCAAATTCAATATGGTTGTCTACCTATCTACTAGCTCTTTCATCCACTCCTGGTCCTTATCGTAAGGCTGATCCTGGTTGTCCGACACCTCTGTTCCAGTTTCCAGGTAAATACACCTAACCTTGTAGCGTAGCTCAGACCAGCATTTCTGCAGCCATCGAGACTCCCTTTCAGACTCAATCTCGACTTCGCTGAAAGACACAACCACAGTGCACCATTACAGCATATTAGTCCAACAGACCCGATATCAAATGGTCAGCACCTTCTCTGCAATTAACTCCCATACCATACCCTGCAGTCACCTTTGCTTGCTGCAGGCTTCACAGCTGCACATTGTGTCTGTGGTGAGAGAAGTGGTGCAGACTGTTGCTGGTGTCGTCTGTACTGCCACAACAAGCCTGCCTGCTCCAATGGGCTCTTCCAGAAACCCACTATTCCCCACAGGCACGCCTAACAAATAGTTCTTGTTCTGGGCCCAAACGATAAAAAGAACCCAACAACTTAGTTCTACAGCGTTGCGTGGCCTGTGTGCACGTGGGCGCATCAAAACAAAGCACAAAACATGTTGCTTCAGGGATGGCAACATAACAATGGATCATGGGAAGCTTTCCCAATCGTGCATTTTAATCAAAATTAACTGCATCATGTCAAGACTGACACACAGGCAAGCGATTGATCTCGGGATAAACGCGGCGCTTGCGAGTGACCCAGCACAGACTCGAGTAATAATGACGGTTTCTGAAGAAACGTGATTAAGTAGCTTAAGGAGCATCTTACCTGGTATTGATCTACACCTATCCCCGTAGATATACAGGGACTTACCACGAGCGACTGATCTAGGGCAGCATCCTTCTCAACATTGTGCTTGCAGTCAGGACACACCCACAGGGGCAGCTGGAGCATGCTGTCAGTTTTCGGAGATAAAGAAAGTGACGCTGTATTTGAACCAGTAACCCCCGAGTCCAGAAGAGGGCAGTCTTTTCTATCGCTCCTACACAATAAACAGCGACCCCCAGTAGTGCATGGTGGCCTTTCACTTAGCCCAAAGGTGAACGGGGTCTGAAACACAGAGGTGGACAGATGCACATTTATATCCAAGAGACCTTTGCAAGACTGGGGTGACAGCAAAATTATTTGGCTGAATTATGTTAAGAGTTTTAAAAATTTGATTCAGGGAAAGAAATTTGAAAATGGGAAATGTGTTTGTGACAAGCATATCAGAACCTCACAAGACAACAAAAAACAACCAAACAAGTTTAACAGTACCCGTATCAAATGCACTTCCAAAAAGCACAGCTTAATTACCTGCATCTCTCCAGTAAATTCAGGATTCACTGGACCTTTAGAAAACTGTGTGTAATTCATTGAAACCTAGAGGTAACAAAGAACATTTTCTGTAAGGTTGCTATAAAATTCATGAATGAATCACTTTCTTTGACTATTTAAATGACCCTTCTGACTAAAGACTAAAGCACTTAGACTCCTTCAAAACAGACATATCAACTTAACCCAATGGCTAGAATAATTCCACCTTAGTGTCATAATAGGGTTTTTAACAGCTAATGTTAAGACTTATGCCAAGCCCAAAGTTGAAATATAATGCATGGCTTCTTCCAATGACACATTTCATTGACTTCCTATTGCTTTTCATTTAGCCTTAACTATAAAAGGCCTTGTTCTTCCATATCGCACAACTAGACTAAAATTGTAAAACTCTTTAAAAACACATTTAAAAATGTATGTGTTGAAACCTAGGTTAATAATAATTAATATTAAGAGACAAACACATTTACTCCTGATTCTGTCACTTCTGTGTAGATATATTGGTTGTGTTACATATAAATACATAAACACATTCATACATATACACTCACCTCTTAATTTAGTGGCAAGTTACAAATGCATTGCTTTAACATGGCACAATACACCACTTATGTTAACCCATTTCTATTTATTTAAGTTTTACAGATTGTGTTGACATAAACCCCAAACCACACTTAAATTTGAATTGGCTGTCATTTCAACACACTTGAGAATCTGTTCAGGAGCAACCATGAGATATCCATGTTATTGTACTTGAAATAGGCAATCACAACTATTTGCTCTTCAACTTTGACAGTGGTGTATTATAATTACAGTTACTTTCAATAGGAATCTTGGGAAAAACAAAAACAATTTTCCAAACATAAATAAATAAAACTTTGGCAGAACCTCAACATTCTATATTGTCATTCGCCGTTTAAGAGCCCATTAAAAAGTTAAAAAGTAAAGTACACGTAGCTGGAAAATACTGAATTTTGACGTTAACCAAGTGACTCCACATTAGGGGGTGTCTACACTAAATGGACGGGTGCCATTGGGAACCAACGACCAAAAAAAAAGTTATCTGAAAAACATTCTGCTAAATGTGATGACGACTTCCTGTGTGCAGGCGTCAATATTTTGCTGGTGGATCAGTGGGGAACTAGCCACTCAGTCTCACTTTCCCATTCCAGGGAGCAGAAAGCTAACCAGAATCCAATATCGCTAACAAAATACTAATACTAAAGATTATAATGACAAGCAATCATAAAAGACTGATAAAGAACAAATATAGTTAGCCCTGTTAAACCCTTCTGTTGTCACAGCCATTAACTTGTGGCATACTCCGGGACAATTAAGTTTTGGTCAGCATAGACAAAGCCCAACTATATCGTTCTTTCCCCCAGCATCTGGGTATGGTCGGCGTAAACCACAGTGCAGACAGAGGTACAGTACGTAGTCCTGGTTGTAGCTTCCTTGTGCACTGAGTATTACTACCCTTCGATCGAATATCCTCACCTCTCCATTCATGCCTGTAACGTTTGCTGTATGATTGTTTCCACAGCTTCCTGCTGTTGTCAAACTCATGACAGATGCTGGTGTCCCCGTTGCTTGGAGACTTCTGTCAGTGGCTGGAACCCCGGCCCTGCTAATAGTACAACTGCTGACAGTGTTGCAGGCGCTACTGCCACCGCCCCGCTTGTTCTTGCTGCGTTTAGCTCCTCTTTTTATATCCGTTGGGCTCATTTTCCCCCCAAGTCAGATACCCGCGATTGTGTATACAAATCAAAAAAATCGGGTACAATATCTGTCTAAAGTTTTTTTATATATATAAAGTTTATGTAACCGATAACTTAATACAGGACTTAAGATCCAACTGAGGCATCGGTTTCCTTTATGGACCCGTGTGAGGCTGGCAACAATAACACGTTACTTCCGGTTCCAGAAAACAAAACACTTCACAATAAAAGTTTAATCGTTAGTAATATTACAGCAAGGTTTTATATATTGTTTTAGTATGTTTTGTAGTCATTACTGTTCATTACGTGTACCCTGCAGGACGTTGTTTCAACGTCATATATCAACGGAAACTAAAAGACTTGTTCCGTATTGAACTGATACGGGACGCGTTTTGTTCTGTATTTTAAGACAGGGCGATTAGTATGAGATGGAAGGAAAACATCCTGCTCTGTTATCCCTCAGCGCGTCTGTAATGTTCAACTACCCAAACAGAAAACGCGCTTCTCGTTGGTCGAGTCAATTCATTCTGAACTGTCCATTCCCATAACCTTTCTAACAAGTTCAGTTTGTTGTGTGATGTCGTCCATGGTTCAGTGGCTGTAAAATGCATAAGATTCAATAATTAATTGTTCCTTGGTTTAGAAGATTCCATATAAAATCTACTAAAATCTCAAATGTTTTTGTACTAATGATTGAAATTCTTCCATAATACCAGCTCTTTTTTATTCAAAAAATTATAAGTAAATACTGTTTTGCACTGCTCTTGAATAAGTACTGTAGCGGGGATGGCTAGGTGCGCTTCCCCCTGCCAATGGGTTACAGCCATCCCCGCGGGGGCTGCCGGGAAGCCTAGCACCCAGAGACTTTAAACGTGTATATAGCGTGTTTTGTGTGCCGGTTGTATTTGTAATTGAGGGCGACAATGTTGTCTTGTGTGTCTTTGTTAAATGAGTTCGTTTGAATAAGGTTCTGTTCCCTCACCGCGGGCGTGATTGCTATGGCGCGTGAGGGCTTTCGTTGTGTTTCTGTGTACCTGTTAGTTCTTTGCACTGCCAGTTCTGCCTTTGTCAAGGCGGTCGTAAGCGCATGTGTGAAATAAACAACATTGATTATTGTTAAACAGTGTCGGTCTCGTGCGTGAATCCGCGCAGAGAAGTAGCACTCCGAAAAATGCTGCAGTATATTCGCAAGCGTTATGGGGTTCCGTATTTCCATGTCAGGAAGTTGGCAACCCTAATGTCACTTATTACCCTATTCATCCCCCAGACGCTAGAAAAGTAGAGGGAGGAGGCTCCCCTGCTTTTACCCGCCCTGGCCGGCAAAACTACGTGCGCCATCACAACCGCGTTACAGGCACCTTACCGACGTCATTAGCGCATACTCTCGATTTTGAGTTCAGGGAGTGACATCACTGAAAAAACAAGTGCGCAAACAGTTTGAGAGAATGTCGTGTTTGTTGTCTTTGTTTGTTATATTTCGACTGTTATTGTGTATTCAACCTGAAACAAATGTTTAATTTCTCTGTAGTAATGTACATTTTCTTCTGTATACAGCACTCTCTACACGATGTGATTCCAAATCTGGAACAAAGTTAGCCTTTAATTGTGTCTGGTTCAAGAAAATCTACTCTTTTTTCCATAGGGGATTAAAAGATTTGTTTAACACAGGCTTAGTTATACTCTCTCTAGGCTTTTGTTAGTATGACTTTTATCAATGTTGTAGCATTTTTGGTCGTCACCCTCACTGCCTGGTCTTCACCACCCTGGGTTTGTGAAAGTGTGTTATGCCCAGATCAAAAAAGATTCCCTCAGACAAAGTGTTGCAGATATTGTACAAAATTAGAAAATTCAACACAGTTTTTATTCTTCCCAGGAACAGTTGACCAATGAATATCACCCCAAGGGCAAAGCATACAATAATCCAGGAGGTCTGTTAGAAGCCCAGGGTAACACTTAAGGAACTATAAGCTTGGCTGATGTTAGTATATGTGGGTGCACCATCAGGAAAACACTAAACAAGTATGGTGTGCATAGAAGGATAGCAAGGGGGAAGTTACTGTTCTACAATAAGAACATTGCTTCCCGTACAAAGGCCAAAGTTTGCCAAAGACCACCTGGATGTTCCAGAAGGCTATTGGAAGAATTTTCTGTGGACAGATGATTTGAAGATTAATGTTTATTGGCTTAAATGAGCAATTTAATGTTTGGCAAAAACCAAAGACTGCATTCCAACATATCTAAGGTTGTGGTTGTGTAATGATCAAAGTGATTCTGATATAGCTTCCACAAATCTGTCCTCTCTGTCCCTCGAATTTGAGGCGCTTCAGACATCTTTTTGGAAAACTGCTGCGTATTCAACAACAATTGACTGCCAGATGCTTGTGTGATGTAACGACACCTTGTTTGCACTGATAAGGTGGTTTCCAGCAGGGTCTCACAAAACTTTGATACATTGTTATTTGGAAGTATCGGCACAGCTTCGTGAAGACCCCCTCTGATGTAACATCACTAATTTTGAATACTTTGACCCATTTCTGGAAGAGAACCTGATTTGTGAATTATTATTTTTAAAACACTAGGGGTCACTAATCTCCCATGGTTTCATGTGGTTCCCATTAGTGTGTTTGCAAGTAACATCATACCCTATGCTCAGGGGGTTGTTACAATGTGAACCTTATCCCAACTGTGAAGTGTGATGGTGTTAGTATCTCACTTTGGGACTGCTTTTCTGCCTCTGGAACAGGACGGCTTACCGTCATTGACAAAACTGATAAAAACTTCTTGATGAAACTGGCGTCTCTGGTGATTTTGATGATCCTGCCTTTAACAACACGCCCTACACTAACGGTAGTTATTACAACCTGTTCAAAGTCATGTTACAACCTGTGTTTCAGTCAACTGAATTAACTATTTAAAGAGTAGCTGCATTTAAGCCTATACATGGAATGTACATCAACTTGTTTACTGCAGTTTTAACAACACCTGGTTACCCTGCCCTGGAGGCATAGTTGCTTTTCAGATAAATATAAATCAAAAATAAAACCTGACCTTGCTGTTATCATGGGTGTGGATGTGAAATAGACAGTGAACTATTCATGTACGCCAAGTTTGTGTGTGCAATTGTTCAGTCAATGTACTATCAGCCCTTTGAGCAGTTACACAAGTGACTTACCGAGATCATGAGTTTCATTAACTGCTGGAATTTGGGGATCCAGAAGAATCCTTCATTAAAATCAGTTAAGCATATTTACAACAAACAACGTAAGCTATAGGTTAACTAAGCTGCAAGAGGAACCCTGGCAGACGCAGGGCCATAAGCAATGGCCCGCTCTGCAGATACAAATAACTTCTGGATGTCCTGATTTCTATTTCAGTGAGAATCAATGGCACTGTCTGAACATTTCAATCCACAAGCATCATCCAACCAACCTGAGCAAACTTGAGCAAACCTACCAAGAAGAATGAGCCAAAATCACTCCGACACAGTGTGCAAAGCTGGTATATATTTACCCCAAAAATCTTGTGAACTGTATATACTCTAAATATATATATGTTCTAACTTATATATAATTTCTTATTGCAGGGTTGGTGTATTGCAGCACACCAGTCAGTCTTGTTCTGTAACATTCTACTAGTTTTTTGGGATAGGCTGTGCGTTTCAAACGGACTTTCACATGCCAGTTTAAGATGGATGTCATACGGAGATTAAAGGCATGTGGAATACTGAATCATCACACGATAACTGACCCTCCCTATATATTAAAAAGCATTTCAGAGACCATGTGACAAATGAGAGCAGTCAAATTAATTGTAGGCCTACGCTAACAAACACCAAAAAACATGACACATTCTTCCACAGCCTAAGAAAATTATAATCTTAAATGCAGCTGTCAATACATAATATAAAGTGATTGTTATTTCAAAAAGTTCAGCTGAAGCTCAATGTTTTTTTTTTTTTTTTTATAAAGCATGCACTCAAAAAAATTAAGAAACTGCAACACCAAAGCCATTACTGAGTGCATATTTTTCATATAAAAGGACTAACACAGAGAGCCATTCAAAAAAAATCTTATCGGTTTATGATTAGGCATATGTGATTGACATGGAAGAAAGGTGTTGAAGTTGTCAAAGCATATGCTTAGCATATAAAGTAAAGTGTGATCATTTGGTTGCCACTGTTTACATTCGGTCCCAGCCATTGTGTCACAAAATCCAGCTATTAGCCTAGGTTATTCGTGGTGTAGTTCTTACAAATTGTAACGATTTTGGATTCTACATCTGGCACAATCAGATTAAGTTTGACTAAGTCGTGAAAGTCATCGTTATCTTGGTATTTTAACATTCCGACTTTAATTATTTCGGAGACTCAGGAAAAAGAGGAAAACTATCAAAGCTTCGATTATGTCCCACCAATAATTAAATAAGGAGTGAATGCAGCAATCACACAAAAAGGACATATCATCAACTTTATACTTTTAGTTAAACAGTTAAACTAGGACAGCAGGTTATTACAGTCCTTACTGAACCCCAATGGGTCTAATTTTGTATATCTTCCTTCCTCATTGGAAACCCCCCTCTTTATTCCATTGGATTATCCTAAAAGACTATTAAAATCCATGCTGCCCCACGTTAGCTAGCTATGGTTGGTAAAATGGAACAACTAGAAAATTACTGCATTACAAAACTGAAACATAACATTGGCGACTTCATGAATTACATTTATGTTGATGCACCAGTACATATTATGCCTATTTAGGTCACAATTTGGCAATTCATTAATTGTGACAGTTTTATAACCTTAACATCAAAACAGGAAAAAAGCTATTCCACCGTATCCTGAAATAACTAACGCTGTTTCATATTCATCCACAAGTGTTTTTCAGTTTGTTTTTCAGATTCAATCTGATATAGCTTTCTGATAATAATATAGTAATAATAATAATAAAAATAACAACAACAACAACAATAATAATAATAATAATAGCGATAATAATACTACAACTAATAATTATTGTTATAATTACTTTATGATACTTTGCGAAAATAAGTAGGACCCCCTGTGAATGTTTGAATTATTCACTGATTTAAATCTGATTTTATATAGCTTACTGTGTTCAATGGAATTCGTCCAATGTCAATTCACATTACTTTAAATAGACCACACCCGTCCTTGTCCTAGAGCGTGAGCTTAAAAGTTCCGACTTCACAGGACACATTACCACACCGCTAGTTTACCGCATGACAGGTGCTTATCCGATTCGGTATCCAAACAACGGCGTTACATCGTAGAGCGAGTCCAAGAGAAATTAAGCAGAACGACCTTTTGAATTGACTCAGGGTTGATGTACATTAAAACGCAAAGACGGTGAGTTTTGCATAGCCTCTCAAGACGATAGAGCTTTTTTCTTCGAGCTTTAGGATTGAACTTTCACCATGCATGCACTTTTATATACGCTTGTACAGTTAAGATACGGACACGAACATAGCAGATCAGAGTTAGTTTGTTGACCATGTAATATGTGATTTCAAAATTATAACATGAACATTAATTATATGTGAAACAGCTGTTTTAATAATAATAATAACAACAATAATAATAATAATAATAATAATAATAATAATAATAATAATAATAATAATAATAATAATATGGGACTTCTTAAGGTAAAAATAAATTATTTGTGTTCCTTGTTGTATTAACAGATCGATTCTGCCCGGTCCCTGTTTTATACTTTACAATAATAAAGTAGCGTATCAGTATTTTACAATAATAAAGTAGAATATCAGTACATTAAAATTCCACAAATTTTTTAACGCATTTTAAAATTTCAATCAGTTAATCGTCATCAGTGTGCAGTCTATTGTAATTTAAAAAAAAATGTTTACACTGAACGTTCAAAAAGAACTACAGTTTCGTTTTTTATTTTTTTTGAATGCGAAAAAAAAATTGGAAAAGATTTTCTTGGAATTTATGAAGAGCTATAGCAAACAAATTACTGTTTTTGAGATAATCCATCAACGATTGGGGTATCATTGAGAAAAGTATTCTTTAGTCGTGCTCAGATTAAATTCCTATGGGTTAATATGCTACTTTTTTCCTACATGTTACTCTACTTCATCGATTGTGTGGCTGTACCAAAAACAGAAATTGTCTCATGATAAGTTTTCATAAGGTTCGGTGAGTAAGACAAATTAAAAATCTTACAAGTGAAGTCAGGTAAAGACATGTCCTATTACTGGTGAAACTGGTTCCGTTTCAATTAAATGTTAAAACAGTCCCACAAAGAAACTATCATCCAATAAGGCGTGTCCAAACAGCAGTTAAATTTGCTACACTGCACAATGCAAGGCAGGATTGTGCAAAATCCAAAAAATGTTGTGCAAAATGTGTTTTATTGTGGAAAAGGATTATCATTTTTGGTCAGTTGCATTTAAATCAAAATTAACACCGAAATGTGTTCAATAAACTGCGTTGCAGTTTAGCTTAATTTTACACTAAACCTTGCACAGGATTAATATATTGTAGCGTTTTTCGGAGTGCTACTTCTCTGCGCGGATTCAAGCACGAGACGACACTGTTTAACAAGAATCAACGCTCTTTATTTCGCACATGCGCTTACGACCGCCTTGACAAAGGCAGAACTGGCAGTGCAAAGAACTGGCACACAGAAACACACAGTAAGCCCTCCCTCGCTGTAGCGAACACGCCCGCTGTGAGGGAACAGAACCTTAGCCAACACGTACTTATTCTACATGGACAAACTGTACAACACATTTGCCATTAACAATAAATACAACCGGCACATAGAACACACTATTTACAGTCATTTAAGTCCTGGGAGCCAGGCTTCCCAGCAGCCCCCGCGGGGATGGCTTTAGCCCATTGGCAGGGGGGAAGCGCTCCTAGCCATCCCCGTTACACAGCCCCCTCCTCAGGGCTGACCGTCCCGGCGGCCTCAAACAGTCCCGACAGACTACACATGTAATCCGCCAACCGCGGCGGGGGCTGCCGCCGGCGAGCAGGGTAGTGTGCTCCACGTCGCCCAGCTCCTACCTGGGCGGGAGGCGCGACGTCCCGTTCTCCTGAACCTCCGGTCTCCTCCGCGTTGTCACTCACCTCCAGAGGGAGAAGGGGCCGGCGAGCTTGGTAGGGTGCCAGGCGGTCTCGGTGCAGCGCCACCACTTGGCGGCGCTGCCGTAGATGCACCCGGTAGCAGACTGCCCCCACCACCTCCAGCACCTCGCAGGGCTCCTCCCAGGCAGGAGCCAGTTTGGGGGACAGGCCCTTTTTCCGCCGTGGGTTGTAAACCCACACCCGGTTCCCCACAGCGAATCCGGGTCCCCGGCAGTGCTGGTCGTACTGCCTCTTTGGTGGTATCCCTGCGTTGAGGTGGGAGCGGGCCCGACACATGTCGCAGGTCCTGCAGAGTTGCACTGCGTCCCGGTGGCTCTGGCCCCAGTAAAAGCGCTCACGGAG
>JAOVYW010051218.1:0-24138 GCA_025775045.1 Hiodon tergisus | reverse complement strand
GTGCGAAATAAAGAGCATTAATTCCTGTAAAACGGATTCGGTCTCTTGCTTGAAACCCCGCAGAGAAGTAGCTCTCCATTGAAAACGCTACAATACATTCAGTTGATAAAATGACCAAATAATGTATATCATGAATACAAAATCCCACATATTTTCATTATATTTACATAAAAACAGGCATTTATTAAATACTGGGAAATTGGCATGGACAAAAAACAGGTTGTTTTGAAAAGGATCACTGGGCTCATGGGAGGTGCACTATGAGCATGGGCTGTTGGTCAGGAAAGAGGTATGAGGCAAGAGAAGTCCAGTTCAGAGTTCATTGGGACGGGATCAGGCATAGGTTGGTCAGTAATCCAGAATATAATTGCATGTGTGGTGGTGCTGTTAATATGGAGACTGTATCCAGCACAGTAAAATCAGAATAAAACACCAATATATTATGAACATCAACCCTATATAATGTGAGGGGAATACGTACTTGGTTATTGAAAGGCACACAATACATTAATTGACTGGCAACATGCATACCATGACTGTTTGAACCTTACTACTAATTACAGAATGGCATCAATAAAACCCACATAGCAACAGTTTTCAAAATCCAGATTGACATGCAATAAATCAAATACAAAAGATGAAAGGTAATCACTCACTTTGTCTTATGGACGCACCTCAAGCCTAAACACTGGACATGTGTCCCATTTTCACCTCACCTGGAATTCCTGGGCTGCCGTAAAATCCTGAAACGGATAAATTTGACACCACAGACAAAGTTGCACGTGTAACGCGTGTAACATTTGGTACCTCGTACTTGGCCCCCATAACTGAGGACAAAAAAAGTTTTAGGTTAGAAAAGCTGCGTTGTTTTAACCAACGCTACACATCCCGTAGTGACGCCTGACAACAAGAACCAAAGCAAAACAAAAACAACAGCTTAACACAAACAAACCCTTATATATAAACAGATAAATCTGCGCTGATGTCCAAATATAATCATAGATGTGTAATTATTTAGTGGTTAAATTATCTGTGGCTTAGAAAGAAGATGAAAAAATGTAATTTCCTCCCAGAAGGTTTTAACATCAGTTTCTCTGTAAATATTTACAATGCAACGCTTCCTCTTTCGCAAACCATGCCTTATAAATTAAACTTTCTCCTTAAGAAAATGTACTGGGCTGTTATTAATACAAGGGTGTGTGATTGCACGCGAAACAGAGGTTGATTCAGTAATAAGCACATTAATGGGGGACTTGGCTAGCTGGCACAGTTTTTGCCATCGGATGCAGGGGAAAACTAAAATCGACTTGGCCTTATCCACGCACCCATTTGTAAGCTTGCTGAAGACACCATTGAACTTTCCGACCCGCAGAGTCCCTGGGAATCTTCTCCATGTGCCTGCTCTTTCTTCTATGCTAGCTAAACAACGGTAAGAGCACAGATCTGTGATTTATAGACCAAGATCTTCCCAAAATCTATATTAATAGGTGGTTGTGCTAGCAGTCAACAGGGCTTAATAAATCCCTGGGGAAACCTATGGTTCTTCTCAGGGCAGCTCAAAGATACACCCAATAGTTCTGGTGGAACTGTTCTGCAATTAAAATAGTAGAGGTGAAGTTACAATAGCAGTCTGGTCGTGCTTTCTGATTTCTGGCTTGATTTTCTTCTGTTTTTTTTACTGAAGTGCTGTTACAATTTTTCAGCACCTCTTGCATCCTTAAAATATTTATTCTGCTGCCATGGCAACTCAGAGTTTTGCTGAAAACACAAAGGATCTGGTCACTATGTGATAACTACATGCTTACTGAAGGGCAGACCCACTGACTACGCCCGAGGACACCAAGGAAAAACGTTCCCTATTCATCACCCAGCTGTGGTAGCCTGATGGATAAACACGTGTACAAATTATACTTTGCTGTAATCAAAAGCACACTTAATGGGATCTGTTATTGGGAGATACATCCCATCGATACAGGTTCTTTTGTTATTCTGTTTAACATTATTGGTTATGTTTTTTATACGGTGAATATTTTACGGGGCAATGTGATGTCTGCTTCGTAGCATAGTCACAATATAGGGGGTTAAATTACAGGCAAAAAACTGGAAATGGTGACAGTTCATTTCCATTTTCACATTTTCTGCGCATTCCATCTCCAGATGCACTCCACTGTAACGGGGCTCAGGAAACCCATCGCAATGTTTGTTCCCAGCACTACTTCTGCAGCCACTACCCCTAGGGCCTGTGGTTAAGGATGACTCAATTTCGACAGACCTCCGCCAAAGGAACATGTCACAGAGTCTACCCAGAAAAAGAAGATACTAATGTCCTTGTAAGGAAGTCATTAAAATGCATAACAAACATAACCAAAAACCTTTTAGCGATGTATGATTTATTTTTTTATTTTTACAAAGAAATTAAAAACCTCTATAATTTAGTTGTCTGGATTCATGTTTTAAATTACTCCTTTTTTTTTCTTCATGGGAGGCATCTTTGTACAATATTATATACAAATCTATCACAGGATCAAGAAAAAAACCTTTAGCGTTTTACTGAAAATGTCCGTATTAATAGATTGCGTAAACTGTCCGTTGAATTTGTAAGGTTCTAATCAGCATAATAAAAAAAAAAAAAAAAAACACAATGTCATGGTCATTCTGCAAGGGCATAATGAACACTGTTTAAGACTTGTTCCGGACTCCGCGGTGTGGGGTTTCCCTTTGTTTAAAAAAGAGGAAAAAACACTGAGCCATTTCAGCCGGGACTGCTTACTCGGAGTCTCTCCATTAGGCTAGGATCGATTTCGATTTGCTTACAACGTGTAACCCGAATCTTGATGGAGATGATGCCGATTGGCTGCGCGCACAGGGATTCCATTACTGCCAGACCCTCTTCCTACCGATCACTCCCCCGACAATAGCTCATTTGTCCCACGTTGGAACAGCATTGCTCTTGTTTGAATGTCTTCCTTTTAAAAATAATTTGACTTAGCAGTGGACCTGTAATCCACCTGAGCAGCTGTGACTGGGCCGTAGTGACCCGTGTGCGAGGTTCTACGGCACACAGTTCTGGCTTTAGGTGACCCCTCCCTGGGTGTAATCAAACTGGGCAGTGCCATATCCAAGAGGTCAAACCCTGAGGGTGTGCCTATAACCTACAAACGGAAGAAAAGATTGGCGAGCTGTAACAGTACATGTGACACATTTGCCTGGCTGGTTTTAGCTTGAACTAGAATCCATTTGTAAAATAATGTATCCCATTACAATTTTGAGACTCAAATAATTTTTTTTTTTTAAAGAGCAAATGAGGCTTCACCCTTATCAGTTTTCCACTGGCGGGCTACCTCAGGAACACCTCAATATCATGGATCGAGGGCTGGGAGTTGGCACAGGAGTGTGGGCACTCCCCCCAGGAAGAGGAGTGGTACTTCCTGAGTCCGAAGGCATTCCAAGGCTTCGGAGCTCCCTACCCACCGAGAAACCAGATAACACTGGCAGCAGTGGACTGCCAGGTGCTATGTGATAGAACACAAGCCCTCCCTCCAACACCCTCCAACTGATCTCGTTGCAGAACAAGAATTTTGAAATAAATAAATAAATAAATAAATGAAGAGATAAATAGAAAATTGTTTACATAACTGTACTTATTCCCTCCCGTAAACTCTTGCCACCTTTGTATGTTTCAGATACAACTTCACTGTCCAGTAATACATTACTTACTCTTGCTTACAAACTCCCTCACTGTTTACATCCATAACATTTTAAATGGTAGCTGTCTTCATATCTAGTCATCCTGTTTCATTATCTATATTTTTTATAGAAAAATTCTGCTTCATTATATCTGCCGTTATGTGTATTTCAAAACAGCTCCACTCAAACTGGTACACTCAAAATGCTACACTTGAACAGCTACATTCAAACAGCTACACTTAAACAAACAGTTGCTCTAAAACAGCTAAACTCAAACTGCTACATTCAAATAAACAGCTAGACTCAATCGCCTACATTCAAACTGCTACACTCATATTGCTACACTCAAACTGCTACACTCAAACTGCTACACTCAAATTGCTACACTCAAACTGCTACACTTGAACAGCTGCCCTCAAACAAACAGCTACACTCAATCACCTACATTCAAACAGCCACTCAAATGGCAACACAGGCTCAGCTTCTTGTGGAGGACATGAGAAAGCGAGGTTCTAATTTCACCACCTTAGGATGTCTTTGGTTCCGTTTCAGGTCATTTTCTGCCAGCTCAGAACTGAGACTGTATTGTTTGTTTACATGTAGTCTTCCCACGTAATCTGTGCCAAACCGGGTTTTTAAACCGAGTCACTCTTGTAGGATATTTTTTCTTTATTTTTATTCTTATTATGATTTTTATTAGCAGACAAACATAAAAATTGCAAACCATAGATTAATTAAGAATACACTAAAGCAAATCATTTAAAATAATATATTTTTTACGCAATCCTCTGAACAGGGCATTGACTCGTGAGATTCATATAAAGAGACGAGTCATACGGCTCATTGGGACAGTGGAGAATATCACTTGACGCAGTGGTGTTGCTTCAGGTCGGGGATCACGCTTTAGGACCACATTCTGCTCTGCACAAATGCTCCATGAAAATGTGTTTCATAACAGCTGTGCAGCTCGGAGCAAGAGCGTTAAACAGAAAGCGTGCCATGCAGGTATCTCTGAGTGTCTGTTTGCATCTGCCGGTGGCTTCCGTGGCGTCTCCAGGTCCGTGTCGGGCTTGGGGCGGGGTGAAGAGGGGATGATGTCAAAGGCCTGGACCTCCTGGGCATCTCAATCTCTCTCTCAGCCAGTCGGCCTTGTCCCGCCGCTGTGGGACACAAAGGTGGTGTGAAAGCACGTCGACCAGGCACTCTTTTGAACCCAGACAGGGGTTTCTCCAGCGCTTCACTACCACAGCCAAGCGTACAGGACCTGCAGAAGGATTGATAAGGCGGATCAAGTTTGTATGTTTTTTAATGGGATGCTACCCAAATACTGTTTACTGTCGTTTCCACGTAAAGTCTTGTGTCTCTTGTGTGCATTACCTTTTAAAGACATGTGGTCATTAGTAATATAAACAGAGAAAACGCATTTAGCACTGTAAACAAAGGAAAATCTATGATGCATTTGTTCCTGAAATACAAAATGCCATATCTGCCACTGACTGAAAAAAAAGAAAAGAAAAAAGAACAGAAAAAAGCTTTGCAGGTAAAAAATTTATCTGAATTCCGAGTGAGAGTTTAATGTCAAATGTGAAGAGAATGTCCTTTGATCTGAAAAGGTGCATCGGATGAATGTCCTGTGGCTGTGTTCACATTGTTACTGAGTGGCTCCCTGAGGCTCAGTCAACACTGGCCTCCTCAAGGGAAGTCATTTAATTACAGGCATAAATGGAATTTATTTCATCCCACAAGAAGTGCGTAATGTGAGAATGCACATGGCAGTTCAACGGCAACAGCTTCAAGGAAACCAGTTTAATTTCACACGGGCCACAAGGGCCGATAAGGGCAGGCCGTGAGGATGCGTTTACTCAGTGCCAGCGATTATATTGTTGTAGAGCATATGGTAGGCTGACAACCCGGTAAACCATCTCATAACCATACGATGAAAGAGCGGGCGGGCAAATAAAAACCACCCACACATCAGCGTGTCAGAGTTTCTGTCATAGGAAATTGTAGCTCAGATACTGTACCCAGATACTGTACCCAGTTCTCAGATACTGTAACCAAGTGGTTGATTTGAAAAAAAAAAAAAAGTGCTTGATTTGAGTATGTAACTCAACAATATAAATCCAGAGAGTTATTTTCCCTGTTCATAAATTACAGGTTTTTACAAAAATTCAGTCAATTATATTCAAGATTATGTATATAAAGAGGACCACAAATTACTGTCCAGTTAAAAAATACAAAAAAGTTAAAAATAAAGCACATATTTAAAGAAAAATATGACTATCCAGCTTCCGTGCGCCAAAACCTCCAAAAACAATAGCGGTATTTGTGAATATGCTTTTCTGTGTGTTCTTTCCTTCCTTCCCTACTACCTTCTGTTCATGGCATCAGTGCACGGTCATTGTCACTCTTTTTCTTCAACTCCAATTACATCCTGAAACTTTACAAAACTTGTTAACGGGAGTGTTAGTGTGTGTGAGTGTAGAGAGTTTTTTTTTTTTTTTTGATTTGACGCCACATTTAGGTATTCATTAACAATAACAGAAAGTGGGTCATTTAGGTTTCATTGGTGAGATTTGAAGATGGTCCTCTCGAATGCGTACCTAGGTGTACTGCGGTTACTGCGTGCATCACACTGGCCTGAACCCATACAAAGTCTGGTTAGGTAAAGTCCTGACACAGCGGTCCAAAGCGAGACTGTTTCCATGACCCGGACGTGCGTCGCATTTGTGCTGACGTTGGAGAAATGGTCGCCGTGAGGCAGAAGAAGCACACCTTCATTCACAGGACACAAACTTAACACCATTAAACACAGGTGATATAGACTGTAGCAGTTATGTCCCTTTGTAGTGACGGAATCCTGTTTTTATCCCTCACTGAAAACTGGACAGAAGGCTTCGGTTCCAAGACAAACTCCGGCTGACCCCTCTCAGAGGCTTTTTGGGAAGTTGATAAGTGGGATGTAGATACCGGTTCCTGGTGCCTGCTGTGAAAACAGCAGCTCGTTAGTCTTCTCTTTTAAACCCCACCGACAATAAGCCCAGGTTTCCTTTCGCCCCTACTCAGTCAAAGAAACCAGCCGGGGGGGCTGGGGGCAACCTGGAGGGCGTCAATCTGCTCCCAATCAGCTAATTAACACCACGGACCCATTAATCTTCATCTGCCTCATGGCGTCCTGACATTCTTGTATGAATGGACTGAAATCGGTGTTTGGGGCAGGGCCCCCCTCGCCCCTTTTACCCACACCGTTTGGTCTTGAGTAGGATGTGATGACAGAAGTGTGTTTTCTTTGGGGCGGGGCAGCCGAATGTTTCTGCTCGTGTTTCCCACCAGAGCTTGCGTGGTCGACGTTCCGGGTCGGATCTTGGCGGGAGGCCCCGAATAATCACATTACTTAGCTTCCAGCTCCCTGGGGCCCTGGCGAGCCTTCCCAGGATTCCTCGCACTTGTTCACAGGGCTTAAAATACCATTGGCGGAGGAAGTGAGGGCAGCCGTCAGGCAAAGATGTATCAATTCTCCCTGCTGGAGAGGGAGGGGGATTTCCTTAACGCACCATGCGCTATTGCCAATGTGAAGTAAACACGGTGCGCAGTTACACTCTGGATACGCTCTGCCGTGGCCAATGTCCAACGACTGCTCGGACAAGATGGGACCGACGGGAATCAGCCCGGGTTGGTGACGTCATTCCACAAGGCAGCGGGTATGTTCAAACAAGGGTGGGCTCCAACCACAGCCGCCAAAATCTGCAGTGCTCAAGAATTGGCCCATTAAAATAAAAACTACCCTATAAATGAAAACAAAGAGAACAAAGTGTCAGTATTTCACTAAAATGTCCTTTTCAAGTCCTTACCAATTAGTGAATGCTGTCTAAAAAAAAAAAAAGTGTAGATAGACTCAAGATATAGCCATTGACCGTAATCATTCGACTCGGCAACTCCAACAATTTATGGGGGCTGGGAGTTTAATGAAGCTATTCAGCCAATAACTAAACATGACCGCCAAAAGCAGAATGTGTGCTTTTTAAAGCCACAATGGGACAGTTCTGTCTGGGGCGCTGAAGGTGTGTTTCAGACATAAATGTCGTTGTGTATTTACATTTTCATTAAAACCAGGCAACATCTATTATGCACAGGTCAGAGATCGCTGCTACAGAATTGGAACGGTTTTATGATCCTTTTTCTTTTTAATCCCTAAATGTAGATGTAAATATGGAAGCCATAGATGATGAGATGATGAGTAAAGTAAATCTTCTTGGTCCCAATTTTATTTAAAACGCCTAAGACTTCCTTCCCTGTGTCAATGGCTCCTTTCTCCCCTTTCCACCCCCACAATCTTTCACCCAGATGAGGCCTTGCTGGTTGAAAATGGCTGGAGGTAAGAGATTCCCCCACTCATGCCTTTTCCTCCGAAGTCAGATCTTACATTGACACTCGTAGACTCGCGCCTTTAGTAGTCACGAGCGACCTGGCATCTTTCATTGTCCTCCACCGTGAAGCTCGTGCAAGCAGGCCGCATCACCTGGTCATACCGGGTCTCAACTCCAAAAAACAGTGATAAATAAGTCTGTTAGGGCTACCTGCCCATTGCGTTTATTTTTTGGTAGGTGGAGTCCTGGAACCATGATGGAGGGGGCTTATTGGTTGATACTCCTTACCTGGGTCTGCCTGAATAAAGTCCTCTGGTTTTGACACACCGGTTTTGGAAACATTGTATACACTCACCGGCCACTTAGGTAAACCTTTTCAACTGCTCGTTAATGCAAATATTTAATCAGCCAATCAGGTGGCAGCAACTTAATGCATTTAGGCGGGTAGACATGGTCCAGACGATTTGCTGAAGTTCAAACCAAGCATCAGAATGGGGAAGAAAGGTGATTTAAGTGACTTTGAACGTGGCATAGTTGTTGGTGCCAGACGGGCTGGTTTGAGTATTTCAGAAACTGCTGATCTATTGGGATTTTCACGCACAACACGTCGAATCTTGAAACAGATGGGCTACAGCAGCAGAAGACCACACCAGGTCCCACTCCTGTCAGCTTAGAACAGGAAATTGAGGTCACAATTTGCACAGACTCACCAAAATTGGACAATAGAACATTGGAAAAATGTTGCCTGGTCTGAGGAGTCTCGATTTCTGCTGCAGCATTCCGATGTTAGGGTCAGAATTTGGCGTAAACAACTTGAAAGCATGGATCCATCCTGCCTTGTATCAATGGTTCAGGCTGGTGGTGGTGGTATAATGGTGTGGGGGATATTTTCTTGGCACGCTTTGGGCCCCTTAGTACCGATTTAGCATCGTTTAAATGCCACAGCCTACTATTAGAGTATTGTTGCTGACTATGTCCATCCCTTTAAGACCACAGTGTATCTTCTAATGGCTACTTCCAGCAGGTTAAAACGCCATGTCACAAAGCTCATCTCAAACTTGTTCCTTAAAATATGACAATGAGTTGACTGAACTCACCAGATCTCAATCCAATAGAGAACCTTTGGGATGTGGTGGAACGGGATATTCGCATCATGGATATGCAGCCTACAGATCTGCAGCAACAGCATGATGGTATCATGTCAATATGGACCAAAATATCTGAGGAATGTTTCCAGCATCTTGTTGAATCTATGTCATGAACAATTAAGGCAGTTCTGAAGGCAAAAGGGGGTCCAACCCAGTACTAGGAAGGTGTACCTAATATAATGACCGCAGAGTGTCTGTATTAAGGTTTTATTTGTAATGTTTGAAAACAGTAGACTTTTAAAATTTCTTTATCACTGAGGATGGGCACATCTGGTCGCCACTCATTAGGTAGATCGTTAGGCAGTCATGGTAGTGCACGGACTTTCCGATTGTTTTCTGGTGTGAAAATATTGAATCCAGTTAGTTATGTCAGTTTAGCAAAAGATTGTGCCCTTTTTCTTTGTCTTTCATTCCTCCGGTAATGAATGAAACACAATGGCGAGAATCAGCGAGCGTCTGAAACTCCAGTGTCTTCAGGACCAAGGAGTCGATTTAACAAGTGGTTTAAGTGAAGGCCGCCTATCTCAGAGCCAGTACTAGACAGTATTAAAGCCAGTGCATGTTTATTGCATCTTGATTAATAAATTACGTGGAAACTGAAACCTGCAGCCAACGTTGCTCACCGAGTGTGTTTTCCTTTGGATATGAACAGTGTCACCGTTTTGCCCCTTCCCCACAAAGCTCAACGTTGTCGAACACATGCCAAAAATGGCAACTCCGGATTAAGTTTAAGACCTTGGACAGAAAGAAAAACAACCCTCTGGTAACAGTGCATCTGTACATTCCAGGCCGTGTCCAATCAGGGGCTACGGCCATATCTGTCTTGTCTGCGTTCCCACACCATTTAGCTGCAGTTGGGTTTAATGGGAGCTACAAGTCGGCTTTTGGCTTCCCCATCTGCTCTCAATTGCACAATGAAAGCCTTGTCCGTCTTGTCCTCGGCCGCAGCCCGCCACAGAAATCTCCCCCCCCCACACACACACCACCCGGCTGACTGCAAACAAGAGCGATCACGCGATGTGGTAGCTCCGTCAGCTGCTTCCACCTTGCAAAATGTTTTTGAGAATTTTGGGAAGGGTGGGGGGAGAAGTCTCTCTTCACTTCTCAGCACTAACTCTCCTTTAGCATTGCCTGGAGTTTTCACGGTCTCTCTCTCTCTCTCAGAAGCTAAACCGCACAGCTAGTTGCCACTGCTCTGCAGTGCTGGCCCCTCTGAGATTTGATTGCCAAACGGGGATGCTTGGAGTGGGTCCAACAGCTAGGCTGCATGGCGGAAGCCCCATGGCAAAACAGCACTCAAGTCCAGTGTCTGCAAATCCGTTCGTGGCCCGCATTGACCAGACATTGCTGGCACTGCGGAATGCCTTGGTCACGCTCAGTGTCTGCCTTGTAACAAAACACACATTATTCTCTATTTTAAACAGCTGCTTCCTTTAATGCCACTCTGAAAGAAAACTCGCCATCTGTCTGTGCTGGCAGAGCCTCTCGACTAACGACTGTGTCGCTTCAGTTTGCTAATTAAGCCGCGGGGTCCCCGCCTTCCGGAACGTGATCGCCGAGTCCCAGAGTCACTGTGCAAATAACATTAAACCCGTCGGTTCTCTGTATACTTCATGAAATTCAGGATTAAGGGGTATGTAGCACAAGACAATGAAAACAAACTGCACTTGTGGAGAAAGAGATCTGATCGACGTGGATAACTGCATCAGGCCATGTACCCTGCTTCCCTTGGTCGCTCTATGCGATTTTGTTTCTTTTAGCAAACTGATCCCTAAGTCCTGGGGGAGCCCTTGGGGAGCCCTGGGGGAGCCCTGAGGGGAGGGGGATGTGATTCAGTGTCACACTGCACTGGTCATCATGACATTCTGCTGGTTTTCATCATTGCATGATGAGAGGAAGGAACACGCACACAGACATTATAAATACTTATATTGTCACCTTTGAATGCATTAAGAACAAAATTTTAGAGAATGACAGAAGATTATTTTTTTTATTTAAGAGGAAAGGTCACCTGGGTTATATAAAACACATCAGAGCCTTAGTGAACGGATATCATTGAATGAGGTGTGAACAGTACAATAGTTTAAGACCTGACTAATTGCATAGTCTTGGTTCAAAGAGGAAAGTCCCTTGAAGACGCGGAAGGAGACTCAAGCATTGCTGCATAGGACAGAAACTGAATGACTGAATGTTTTTTTTTTTTTTTTACTTCCAGTTGAAGGGTAGATAAGGGTAGTCTTACTACCCACCAAACAGACGGACAGGCCGCCTCACTTGACCTTCCTTGACCCCATGTTTGTCCACTACAAAACTTTTCCCAGCTTATACTTCTGCCAGAAAACCCCCCACATTGGTCGCCCCGGGGGGGGGGGGGGGGGGGGGGCTGATAGCTCTAGGGTTTTCTTTAATGTTTCCATCCAGGAAGTGCGTGACAGGCCTGTGACAGAACCACTCAACAGCCTTCAAATGAAAACGGGTTTGACCCGAAATGTTGGCAACACTGGGGAGGACAGAAAGGTGTGAGTGGCTTTACGTGCAAAACCACGGCATTTGCTTCTGTTCCCTTCACACTGGTGAAACAGTGGAGGACGGAATGGCGTGGTTGGCTATACTTTTCCTTAACACTGCAGGCCATTCCATTCAGCAATGTCAGACAGCCTTCTGCATATTTCAACGCTTTTTACCAACAGGTAAACCCTGGACTGAAGGGCAAAGGCTGGTCACTAAAGTTGTTTTATAATTCATTTTTAAAATTCGGTCATGGGGTTTCATGCCCCCATGGTGAGATCATCAAAACGAGCACCGAAACAAGTAATGTGAGACAATAAAAAAAGTATCAAATTCAGCAATGCGAGACCATCAATACAAGCAAAGTAAGACCATAAAAATGCCGCACCACAGCTATGCATCTTGCTGTGTCCTAAACATTGCCAACAGTCATGCTCTACATATACATCGTATATGTTTATATGCCATCGTAGTTTTGCAAATATTAAACACACGCATCATGTAGGTGCATTACTAAGAGTACATACATGAACATGCTCCACAAAGACAACATTACTGTGAGTTTTGTACATTTTTATGGATTTATGAATGTGTCCTTTTTTATTCTATCCTATGCTTTCCACTGTGGTATATATTACTGCAGTATTGAGTGGGATAGCCGCATTTGTCACTGGCATTCATGACATCACAAAGCCGTGTAGTTTAATGATGCCCTTTACACAAGGTTTACACTAATGGGGGCTGATCATCTGGGAGCGTGAGCTGCTATTGGTTTTAGCATAAACAGCCCCATGGTCTGTAATCCGTGAGGTTCTTCCAGTGTGTGCAACCGAACTCCAGGGCCAGAAGATGAACTCAAAACATGCTCAGAATGTGCTCCAAAGTTCAGCCCTAGCTTGCAAGCTGAATTGTAATTAGTTTTTTGTGGTTTAAAAAAACAAAACAATTTTGCACCTAAGAAAAAAAGTCTAAAACTTCAATGGACAAGTAATGTTTGAGGTGACTGTTGTGTCAGGAAGGACGCAAGACTCGTATACTTATAAACGTCATTGTTTATTAGGTGTCAGAACAAGACACTCACGTGCTTCTTTAACCAAAACCATACCCCCCTGTGTCCCTAGCCAAAAACTGTCCCCCAGGAACCAACCGTCGCCCGATTTCCCACAGTTCCCCATTATGTCACCCCTGTAACATCGAATATACAAAACTCTAAACATAACAGTGACATGCAATCTTTGCCTCAGAATCAGAGAAGCCCCTGTTCTGAAGCAGCGAACAGTGTGTCACAGTCAGGGACCTCAGTCGGCAGGAATCTCAGTCACTGGGAGCTCGGTGGGCAGTCTATATGTTAATTTGGGGCACGTTGCATGATTTGAATGATTAGGTTAAAAACAGACAGCGACACTGAATGGAGATGAGCTCTATGGCGGTGCATTTAAAAATCCAGAATAAATAAAAATGACTACTAGGTCTTAGCTCCTTGTTAATGGTCCCACAGGTAAAAATTGTCTTTGTAACATACCACTGTGACTAATTATCAATAGGCTATTTGTTATAGGGCCTCTATTTCATGGCTTGCCTTCTCCCCCTTAGGGGCCCAGCCTCGTTCGGGCAGATCCAAAATGTACAACAAGCTTCCCATTGCCAGGCTAAATCCCAACGCTGAAGGTCCAGTCTTGGGGGCTGACTCTTGTCCAGGTCCATTAGGAACAAACGCTCGCCCTCATGCAGACGCGATCAAGTCTGCCTTTGTGGCTCGGCCCCTTCAGCTGCGCTGGGGAGCTGAAGCCCTCCTTTGTTCCCTGGTATCTGGGCCACGGGACGGATCGCCTCAGCGCCGAACTCAGAGGGCCAGCACAGGAAGTCCTCCATTTCTGGCACGAGACGCTATCGCTGCAATATGTTTTCAATTAGCACAGAACAAGGATGATGTGATGGGCTTCCTGTAGGCTGTCTTGAATAAGCAAACATCCTGTATTATTAAAATCCTCCCTGCTGTTAAGCAAGCTGAATCACCATTTACAACAACAGGAACCAAAGCAGAGCAACAATTCAGCAAAGGGCTGTTCTTAATTTAAATAAATCAGGGTATTTAAGTGCCATTGGCTCTTTCACCCAAAGCTACACAGTTAAAGGACAGGCTTCTGCATTCATCTCCAAGCTTGTCCATGATCTAATTCTAGATGTAATAAAAAGCCTGATCATTCAAGTCATTTGTTCTTGGTAGTTCACCGCAGCACCAGATCACCGCTTCCGTGCCTGTTCTGGCCATGCAGTCAAAGGCTACATCTAAGGCCATACCCTCACCACCATGGTGTGGGGCTTCGCAGTACCTTCCATCCACCTGCAGAGGGAATGTCTTGCTGCCCGGAAAATTGCAGCCATGTACTTAAACAAAATGAGTGCGTCTAGCAGTGATTGATTAGGAACTGTTTCAAAGATGTTTGTAGAAAGATGCATCGCTTGTTTAATTGCATAATATTGCTGAAACATTGAGCATTTCTAGGAACACATATATTTAGGGACACACAGTCCCAGAATTGGTCCTGCTCCAGTATGTGTAAATCAAGAGATAAGGAATCTTCCTTGATTGCCGTAAATGCTGACATCTGCTGAGAAAGCGATCATACAGAAAAAACACACAGATCTTTTTGAACCTGCGCCAAGGATTGCACTCCCTGACACGGGGATGAGTCACAGAAGACCCGTCTCTCCAGCTAGATAAATACATAAACACCGCCCCTATAGATCACAGTGATGACAGCCACTGAACGAAGGCCCAAAATTGATGCTTCTGGGAAAGAGGAAGCGGGCAAACCGCACAATGAGGGACCTCGTAAAACAGCCGAAGGGAAAACAAGCATGAATGTCTGTTACAGTCCAACAATCCCATCTCTGGTTTTTAGGTATTTTTTCCTCTTCGGATGATTACCGACTGCGAGACACGAGGCTTCGACGAATTCGACGGATGTGGATACTCTGACTCTCACTCGCAGGCCTTTGGGCGACCAAAGACCGGGAAACCGGGGCTAAATCATCTCTTATCAGTGTGGCTTCTTCCTTCCTGTACTTCACAGACACATCTCATTGCTCCATCGAAATTAATACATCTGTTTTCAGACAAGGTCAGGGAGAAAGGAAGCATTTCTCAATGTTGTTGTGACCTCTTGGAACCGTGACAATTAAAGCCAAATGTTGTCTTTTTTTCCCAATTCTTCTGCTAATGCTAGGGTGTGATGCTGAAAGAATGTTACTTCATTAGCTCCAGTTTATAAATATAGCCTGGCGATAGTACTGCCACTGACGCACACACACACACGCACACACACACACACACACACACACACACAAAACCTAGGTTTGTGTACTGGAGCAGTCCTTGCCCCATTGAAATCCTAATGAGGTGAAGGCTTCTGCTAGAGCTCTTGATTTTGGGTCGAGCAGCTCTGTCAGGGGCCCCCTCCCAGCCCCCACCCTGAAGGCTTCCTTCAGAGTGGGTCGGGGAGCAAGACAGACAAGAAGGGATTTAAAATCAGACGAGGCTAGATCCTGTTTATACTCTTCCGGGCCCGAGCGGGACAACACCATTAATGGAGTGGCCAGGGCCCAAGGTCAGCTTGTTCCAGTCTGTCCCTGGAGCCCGGCATCAGCACTCATCACGGGGGATGAAAAACCACCGGCATGTGCCGTCTTTGAGTGGACACCCATCGTCCGCACAAAAACGTATGCTCCGACCACCGTCGGCGAGGCCCTGTCGCCGTGACAAGCCTACCTGCAGCAGCACTGTCGCCCTGATGACCCTACCCGCAGCAGGCCTGTCGCCGTGACGAGCCTACCCTTAGCAGCCCTGTCGCCGCGATGAGCCTACCCGCAGCAGCCCTGTCACCATGACGAGCCTATCCGCAGCAACCCTGTCGCCGTGACGACCCTACCCGCAGCAGCCCTGACGCCATGACGAGCCTATCCTTAGCAGCCCTGTCGCCGTGACAAGCCTACCCTCACCAGCCCTGTCACAGGAGCTGCCCTTCTGAGCCGCAGTGCAGATTCAAGGTCCAACAGGTCTCTCAGTTGCACCACCGATCAGACCTTCTTTTCAAGTGAAAGCTGCCGTCCTATATATTTCTAATACTAGATTTTATACATTTAATAAATATTTTACACGTTTAGTTTATTCAATCTATTTTTAATTTTTTGTGTGTGTGTGTGACTGGTATAAACATCACTAATCTTCTGGGATGGAAACAAACAAACAAACAAACTGGAGAAAAATAGTAACTTTGACTCTGTATCCCATGGGTAAAATTGAACTTGCAGCCAACAGTGAGTAGTTTACCATCTGGACACTTAAAGGGTTGCTGTTAGTGTCCGCAGAGAGGCTTAAGAGCACGTAGCACATAGTCTGAGACATTGGAACCATCATCGTTCAGCATTTCCCTGCACTGATATGAGTGAAGACTTGCTGTTGTAGTCAATTACCATAACGGTGACCAACGTGTCAGCTTAAGCAGCCCCTTCAATGGACTGTAAGAACAATAAGAACAAACCTCACACCTACTGAAAATGTCTTTCGCAGTTTGTGAGTCTGACACCTTTGCCTGATTTACTGCATGTATGCTGGGATTTTCTGCAATAGGAAAAACAGCCTCCGGCTCAGCTCCAGCATTGCTGTGTGATTGTGTCTCTGCCTGCATTTCTCACTGCTTCCATGGAGGGCGACAAACGTGAAAAATTAAATCGATGGCTCATGTAACACTATGCTGGAGGAATATCACGGGAAAAGCATAGCACCAAACCAGCCTTTAGGAACAGCTCTAGGCCTGTCTGTCTCTTTGAACACATTATCTTTAATTCCTGCTGAATGGCCAGAGAAGGCAATGCCAAACGCAGGTCACCTTTTTAAAATATTTTGTAGTAGGGATCCCTTGAGCACATAATGGTAAACGCCGCAGAGACGATGACAAAAGCAGAAACTTCTACTTCTTATATACATTACGAAATATGTTGCAATATAATGTTTATAAACATCTGTACAGATTAAACAAAAAATCAAAAAGAAGTTGTGTTATTCTAAGCATAATTATTGAGGATCCGTTGCCCCCGTCCCCATCAGGCACTGTGGGTTTGCGCCTCAGCTTTAGGCTGTGGCCTCCGGGGTCCCAGCTGAGGATAAAACGAAACCGCAAGCAGAATCAGACAAGGGATCAAAGAGACAGCAACGTTACACCCCACGGCCATTTTTTGCTCGCTCTGCAGAAAAAAAAGGTGGTGGGGACTTCTGTGACCAACACCGGCACGCTCAAATAACACGTTTAGTTAAGTTAAGAAAACATCCTCCACATTGTTTAATGTGGAAAGCTACTCCACGCTAGCAAATTGCAACCTTATGACACACATTAATTAATTTTTTAAATTTTTTTGCCTTCGGTTCAGAATTTGTCAACTGGGCTCGGCTGGGAGTGGTCTGATGCTAGAATTTACATTGCACAGCATCACCGCTGAAGTATTTAAAGGGTTAAGCTCGAAGGTCACTAAGGCATTCTTTTAATCATTAGTGAATTAATCAAGAGGTACAAGAAAACCCCAAGCCCAGCCATTCTGTGGTTGTTAACTGGGATTCTTCTAAATTATACCCTCTTCCTGAAGGGTCATCCCCACCAACCACCCTGTTATCACGGACGTGGAAGTGGAGATCATATCCCCTCAAAGCCATCAAAGAGATCTACGCTAACCCACCATTCTCCAATGAAAGCATATTCCGGGCAAGGCTGTGTTTAAGTGCGGCTCTTGTGTGATGTGAAACAGATTTGTTTGTTTGTTTAATGCAGACCAAACGACAGATGTCTCACGGAAACAGATACACCCATACTTTAGAAAAGTATCACATAGCTAATCTTTTATTCCTCCCAGAAGTACCAGAATAACTGCAGAGTAGGGACATAATTTGGGGTTTTCAAAAATAATTTTTTTCCATTGATCTCAATAGCACATTTTGTTATTTGTCATTTAACAGATTTAAGTTCATGAGTGGATAGAGGACGCAAATTGGACAAACATCCTCAGCACAACTCATAGATGTGTAAAAGACATTACCTGGCCTGAGTGTTAATCACTATGACTACCTCTGAGAGGGGGGAAAAAACAGGAACATTTCCGTAACGGGACAGACATCCGAGTGGCGAGGGGTGGGCTCCTCACACCTGCATTTGTTTACAATGCCTCACAATGTACAATGTACTCAGCCAGAACAACTATTTTTACTGGACCATTAGGTTAAAATAAATACAGAGGTCAAAGGTCAAATGGCAATCATTTCCGGAACTGGTAAACAGAGCTTAAACGCTCAATGTATTGGTTAGGAATTATTTATGATAGTTGGACAAAAATACAACCATACAAGGATGGAGAAGAAAGGGTATTTCCTTATATGGAATCTCTGCTTTCCAAACACAATGACTGTGCTTACGTCATCCTTGCCATTACTGTAAAATTTATTCTGAATACCATGCAGCATTCCGTTTCTCTACATATTTTGGAGTTTGAACATGGAAGCTGTTGCACTTTCAGTGGTTAAACAAGGGGAACTTTCATGAAGATAGTATTTAAAATAACGGAGATTCATCAAATATGTATTTTTTTTGTTATTGAAAAAATGTATTTAAAACTTTCAAAATGTTTAAAAGTGAATTAATCCAGATGGTCCTGAAAAATATTTACACTTCACTCTCTCCAAACTATACTGATGTATGATTAAAGATGGGCAATGACAGGGTGCACCTTTTTGGCCATATTCCCTCACATTTCTTCCATGCTGCGATCTCCGTGTTTGGAAACGTTTGCGACGGAGCGCATGGAGCCGCATACATGAACTCAAACAGTTTACGCTGAATCAGTGATTCATCCACCGCAAGGGGAGACGTACCGCTAAACACGGGCCGATGACGGGCACAGGGAGCTAACGGAACAAGCTCTATGGCAACAGCCCGTTCTCAGGTGCAAACCCTTTAGGCCAGAGGATCAGCTGCTTCGGTTTTAATTCTCACTTTAGCTAGCCTACAGCTACACTACAGCTGCACTACAGCTGCACTACAGCTGCTCTACAGCTTCACCACAGCTGCACTACAGCTACACTACAGCTGCACTACAGCTGCACTACAGCTGCACTACAGCTAAACTACAGTGGGCAGATTTTCCAGGAATATCTGAATAAACCGAGCCACAAGTCCTTGTCAAGCACCTGTTTTTGGAAATTTCTTATTGATTTTGTGCATAATTAAAAACATTCAAAATATATTCAAATACACAAAATCGTGGGCACAGAAGCATGCATGAAAAATTAAGTGATGACTTGACCCTGTAACATGAAATTTTAAAACTTATTTATTAAATCGTATTAATTTCAAGATGTACTTACCTAAGCACTGAGTTTCATGTAGATATTAAACAATAATATCTTATGAAAGCATATGCTTATGAGACGAATTTTTCAAGTGCAAGTGATAACCCTTATCACCACAAGAGGTCATGATAGAACAAACAAAAAATGAATGAATATTTAGTACATACTTATTTTCCCACAAACAACTACTATACATCACTATTAATACCTTTTTTTATTTTTGCAAGTAACTGCAGTCATACATTACGGCAAGTACCAACATTTTTCTGCTTTTAATTAACGAGTTGAGGGACTTTCTCCCTCAACTCAGTCCACTTCTCTCCATTTCTACACCTTCCAGTCCAAGACGAAGAACCAGGCTTCCCTTCAGCAAGCCTTTCTCTATTTTCCAGCACCATCCAGTCCAGCTCGCGATCCATGGGTCTCCAGACAACGCAGAGAGGATTAAAAATAGAAACAGGGGTCAGTGTGACCCTGTATTAATACTGGGCAATGGCATAAGAAGCTGGAGAAGGAAATGTGGCTGGCCTTGTACCCGGGTGTCCTGGGGTGTGTGCGCTGTGAGGAGGGGGTTGTCAGGCCAGACTTTCAACCTCACACATGCGAACCTTGGGTCTCTGCAGGAACAAAAGAACAGAGGGAAGCTATGTGTCATCTGTTGACTTTCGCAACCTTGGAAACAACTGTGGCCCCTTGATGTTTGTCTCATTTTTAAGAGGGAAGAAAAACAAAAGACTTAAATAAAAGTGTATCAGTCAAGCCAGGTTACCCCATAGTAGGAGAAGTGGAATCACACAAATTAGTGAGAATATGTACACTTTTTTTTTCCCAATGTAAATAGCTGAGCTTTAAACAATCCCCTTCGCCTCTTCAAATCCAGTTCCACAGGGAATAGCTTGGAAGATCTAGACACACATAAGTCAAAAGACACCCCGCCACGTCAAGACCTTCAGGAGGACTGTAGAACAACTTCGGTTCCAACAACAAAGCTGTTTGACCTGGGAAACAGATAAGGCGGAAGCTGTTCGGTCACTGCTTTTTTCTCTTCTTGCTGAACACTTAGCCAGGATCCAAGCATGGAGTTCTACTTGTGATTGAACGATGCCAACTTGGCCAGTCACAAAAACCCAGGTGGGATGGCTTTCACAGATGTACTTGGCTCTGTTTGGTCCTCCGGGGCGTCCGGCAAACTACCCTGAACACTGGAGGAATCCTTATTCCAGTTGTGCTAGCTCGGACGGCGCGTACGTTAGGATCCATGCCAAAGCACAGGAGTGTCAAGCTGCAGAAATCTCATGGATGAAGAGCAGTGAAAGAATCGCAGAAGCTGATTGTGAATGTTATTAACTGAGAGACCATTTGACGTCAACTGGGGGTAACATTGCTAAGGACAGGTGATAACAGACTACAATGGAGAAAAGTTAGATTGAGGAATGTATAAGTAGATTGGATGTGACTGTACAGGGGTGTGAAGTGGTTGAGGACCTTCAACCAGTTCAAATACATCTGCTGTTGTCCTTGTGAGCAAGATACTAAATATACAATGCTTTAGCTATAGTGAGGTATGTAAGTCTCTCTTGAGTCTGCTAAGTAATAATAATAATAATAATAATAATAATAATAATAATAATAATAATATCAGAAGAGTGACTGCTCATTGTAACAAAATTAACCTCTTAAGGGAGACACTTGAGACAATTTCTGAAACAGGAAGTAGAATAAGGTGTTGATGGAACTGGATTAGTTTCCTGTGCGGCATTAATAGTAAAGCAGTTATACGACATTCCTGAAAACTCTATGAGAAAACCCTTGAATACGCACTGTACCCAAACCTTAGCTCTCAAGATTTCTGCTGCCAGTCTATTGTAGTATTCAGTTTCCTCATCAGGGGGAGTAGTGAGCCCTTTGTCGGTCAATCTCTGGGACATTAGAGGTTGTTTTTCTGAAGAGACAGTTGAAAAAAAAATTTTTAGGCATGATTCTGGACAAATTTATGTTTATACCCATAGGTCAGAGAGAAAAATGTTATCATGTTTAAGCCTCCTAGTTCAAGGACAAAAATTGCATGGGTGGCAAAATTGAGAACTTATGGTTATGAAAAACGGTGAACTGCTTAAGTGACTCGTGGTTTTAAAATCTACTTTTTAATATTTTATACTTTTTTTAAATTATAAATGATAAAATCAACTCAGCTGTCTTTCAACTGAGTGGGATTTCTTTTTCTATATTGGAGGTTGCGACTCCATTTCCAGTCTCAACCTTTTTACCAACAGATGGCGACAGTTGTCTATATATCTAGCTTTTTTTTAAAGAACTATTACTTGAATTCTGTTGCACATCTGTTAGTACATTTTCATAAAATAACTTTCTAGGAGTAAATATCACAGCGGAGAAATATTCATAGTGAAAACTAATCAAGTTATTTATATTTCTTGTTAAATATGCAATTGATTATATTAGGGAAAGAAAAAGGAGCACCTCATACAATCAGAATTGAGGATTTCAGGTTCCTAGTAGCCAAAGATTTTAACATAGTCCCACAGCACTTTCAGGGAAATTTGCTCCTCTAAATATTTACATATACAAATAAAACTGACAGAGAATAACACGGAGTTATAATGTTACTTTAGTAGTAAATAAAATGTATATCACTGAATTGTATGTGACTGAATAATACTTATTTTAATTTATTATTGAAGAAATAATCTATTATTGGACTCTCTATTAATCTCTATTAATCTCTGGAATCTATTAATCTACACCATTGCTCCCCAGCCCTCTTCTTCCTGGGGAGTCAAACCAATCCGATATGGTCAGAGGAGAAGATTTCCCTAAAAGCGTTACATAATGTCAGCCTCAGAGCACTCTTTCCCGGTCAACAGGGTCAAAATTCCCATCCCAAAAGTCTCAAAAAAGTGTCAGGCAAGCGGGAGGGCAACTGAATAAAAACAGACCCTTTATCCTCCCCGAGGGGTCAAAACGTCAGCGCTAACCATCCCCGTTTAATAAAAGATGATCCTAAGCTGTTGCAACCTTTTTGGAAGATGCCTCAATGGCTCACTCATTCATCCATTTAATGACAGCTCACACACACACAGACGCTGGCAGCAAAGTCGGGTGGCAGCATTTATACCAAAGCTTTTTGGGTGCTTTTTAAAGGAGCATAAAGAGGTGGCCAGAATAGCTGGCTTAAATGATGCTGTCGGAATCCGACTTAAAAGGCTAGAATCCTTCACATGTTCACCAGTGTTGTTACGCGAGTAGTAAACATTGTAACGCCACGCACCAAGCGGGCCCACCACGCGCCAAACGGCGCTGCCTCGCAAAGCGCATTTTCTGCTTTTTTGTAGGTCTAACGTGCAGGAACATACCCACATAAGGAAACTCAGTCCCTGGGATTAAAGTTTAAGGCCTTTTAGCCACATGTCACTTAGCTCATACCTAGTCCTCAACAATGTCCATATTGTAATAGTGGACTACGTTCTGATGATTAAACCAAGAAGCCCGCAGGCTGCTGTAAACCGTGTCTATTTAAATCTGTAAACGTTGAAACGTTTTTATATTTTTCATACAATTCCACAGATGAAAAAAAAAACAAATAAACAAATAAAATACAGAAAACATCTCAAAATGCTCATATTTCCGTAATGTGTAACGTTGATGTAACGTAACAGGGACGCTCGGGAACAGTTTCTGCTCATATGTTTTTGACACAGACAGGCATTTAACTTTAAAAAGCTGTTTTCCTCCCATTACAACGAATTATTCGTTAGTATAATGAATGAACCAACAATAATTATTATTAGGCATCTGTTTTAATGGACATTTTAAAACACATTGATCTGCCTACATGTACTTTACTGTTTTACAACTGTTATTTAAACAGCTACAGTGCTAGGTAAAAAATGCCAAAATTGATTAAATAAAACAATATCTTTGATATCAGTTTTAATGGTAATGTAATCTTTCACAGAAGTTACTGTTTAAAATGAATTCAAAGTGTAAATAAATATCAGTGCTGTACATGACACATTGCTAACACAAAATAAATGATACCGTAGGAATAGTTTTATGCTTATAGTTAAAATAAGACCAAATACAAATCAGATACAAGTACATTGGAAATTAACTAACAGCTTTTAAAATATTAAACACTGTTGATTTTGAATTAAACTAGATTTTATGTGACGCAGCAGAATACAACATAATGATCTTATTTTAAAATAAACATATTGAAAACAATGAATACATTATAGATTTTTTTGGTTAATTTAGAGTACTTGAAAAGCAGCTTTTAAACAAAGGCAACTTGTAACAATTTTAATTCAATTTTGTCAGACATTTACAGAAAATGCCACCAAAAATTTTCTGAATTAAAAATGCAATTTCTCTTTATATTAAAAAACTGACTGAAACCTTTGAAATAAAAGCCTTGCTAGTTAAAAAGCTATTTGATATGTGGCTCACTATTTTAAGTATTGTGTATTAACAATCAACTAGAAAACTAAACTACCAACTTCATAGTCATTTTATAAAAGAAAAAAAAAAAAAACTGCGCACCAGTTCTGGTTTAAACACCTGATTGTGATCTCTTAGCAGGAGTGAGTCACACTCAGTTGCATCACTCTCAGGTGCGTCTTTCTATGGTGCGTCACACTGTTGTAAGGGCTGCATGTCACGTTGAGCAATCTCATTTAATATTTAGGTTTTTTTGACAAAATTTTATTCT
This sequence comes from Hiodon tergisus, assembly GCA_025775045.1. Lineage (NCBI taxonomy): Eukaryota > Metazoa > Chordata > Actinopteri > Hiodontiformes > Hiodontidae > Hiodon > Hiodon tergisus. The sequence continues at coordinate 303 of JAOVYW010051218.1, read as the reverse complement.
ACAAATGTAATATCAAGAAAATATGCACAGGTGTTTTACCAACAAATTATAAACAGACAGATTCAACTATACTCTCAATCAGAGTAAAATATGTCACATTTACACCAAATTAAATGCGGCCATTAAAAATGTGTGTGGCTTACATCCATAGTTATAAGTAATTAATTAAACACACACACACACACACACACACACACACACACACACACACACATATATATATATATATGTGTATATGTGTGTGTGTGTGTGTGTGTGTGTGTGTGTGTGTGTGTGTGTGTGTGTGTGTGTGTGTGTGTGTGT
>JAOVYW010051207.1:0-24140 GCA_025775045.1 Hiodon tergisus | reverse complement strand
AGGCCCAGTAGCTGCAAAGACACAAGCAAGAACCCCACTTTAGAACCGGACAGCGTAGCGAGGCCCAGTAGCTGCAAAGACACAAGCAAGAACCCCACTTTAGAACCGGACAGCATAGCGAGGCCCAGTAGCTGCAAAGACACAAGCAAGAACCCCACTTTAGAACCGGACACCATAGCGAGGACCAGCAGCAGCAAAGACACACAGGGCCACCAGTTGACTGAGGCTGCTGTAGGGGACCCCAGGCAGGGAGCCAGTGGGTCATTAATTACCTCAGAGTAGTAGGCAGATAAAGGAAAAGTCACAGCGCACAATTTGGTTACTGAACACAAGAGCCTTTAATTAAGCGGAGGGATGGAACAGGATGGCCCCGCGGCTCGTTTAGGTCGTAAGGAAGGCCCACGCTAATGGGAGCTGACAGACAATAAATTCCTCTGGCCCCGTAGCCAGCACTGCCCCTAATGCAGGGAGACAATCCGGAGAATATTTGAGCCTTCTGGGCGGCATGGAGCAGCGACCCTGGGCTGATCTTGGCAGCTCATACTCAGGAACGATGCAGGGAGACCGCTAAGTGGAGCTGGCTGCACCCGACAGATCGGACCAGCAGAAGTCTAACAGGACGGGAGGATGGGGGCGTTGCCGCGATACATCAGGGCTGTCCAGCGCGACACGAGGAGGCCGAGACGGTCGGCAAGGCAGTCACAGAGACCCGCTGTGCCTGCGGCACCTGTAGCTGAAAGGCAGAGACTCTCTCTCAAAGCAAAGGGATGCAAAAACAGATTCCGCCGCGGTTCATTGAAACCCACTTTATGAAAAAGGCAGTATCTCCACGACATTAATTGAGGGTCAAGCAGTTTCCCAATTAGAAAGACTCACATAATGACCCACGTGCAAATGTCCTATATGTGAATACACTGCGAGCAGTCTCTGTGAGTAGAGTGTGAATAATATCAGATGAATTGGAGATTGGGAGTGCAGAAAATGCAGATATGGAGCCCCTGCTGAGCAGAGAATGAGAGGCAATGAACGGAGCATAAACTCCTGCCACACCCACTAAGACTGCTCTGTGTCTCGCCAGCTGATTGAATTTGAAGAAGAGAGGGCTGTACCTCTCAATAAAGATGTCCACAAAGGCATGGAGCGTCCTCCACATGTGATCAGGGCTGCCAGGGCTGACATTTTCAGTGTCTAATTTTGCATGCAATGGAAGCTAAATGCTTTTCAAATTCAGCCAGACTCTCTTCTGCTCATTGGAGTGATTGACTGGAATTAATCAAATTTTTTGTTCCTTTTCTTTTCTTTTAATTCTGGGGAAAAAATAATCAGTTCAGCAATTTATTGCCCCTTTTATTGTTTGCTGATATGAAAAATAGAGTAATTAAGCTCTATAATGACTTTTATTAATGACTCATACAAAAGACATCATCTTTTGGGTTTGTTGGCTTATTTTTGATGGAGTTTTCACTTCCAGCCTTTGAATTGATTTGCACACCATGTGTGCTGAAATGAAGTATACACTGATTATATACGGACTAATCATTGCTCACAATTTTACACGTATCATTTCCGTCTGTGTCATTAACCACGCAATCGGTTACTGAACAGCCGCCGTTTTTCAATCAATCACCGAGTTAGCATACGCTGCCGGTTCGCCGCTGCTTACAGGCTGATATCTTCCCAACAACAGACCCGAACAGAGCCAAACGCGGTGGGTTTACCGTCGGAAAAGGTCGTGAGGACCAGATCCCCGGCGGAGAGACCCGGGCCATGGCGGTTGAGCGCTAAAATGCGTATGGAGTACTCCGTAAACTTCTTTAGTCCTTCCAGCTTGTAGGTCAGTCCGTTCACCTCCGAAGTCTGAAACCAAACAGAACGCATGCAGAACATCTTGGTTAACGGTGCATCTTGCCAAACCGCCAAGATGTATGGCCTCAGCATTTACCACAATTTTTCTTTACTTTGCTTTGCAGTCAATAGGTCCACAGGGCCTAAGTTTTATTAATCACCTCACCAGAGTTTATTGTTCCACAATATCCAAAGCCACTGCTAAATGTATAACAATACATGGAGATGAGCTGTACTCCATTGTTTGGGGATACACGAGTGTATCGCTGGTGAACACACATTCTCTTTCACAGTCCCCCTTTTGATACTTCACTCCAAGTGAAGTATTGCATTTTCGACCTGCTAATGACTTGAATAAAATACGTTTCTGGGAAAAACCGATCGAGTGCAATTTGTAACTGCTCTTTTCCCCTTGATTGATACGCAGAAGAGCATGCGAGATTAATGGTAACCACCCGTTCAATGGATTTCAGCTCTCAGGTGCTACGTTTACAGACTGTGCTCTCCTGATGTTTGTGTGCCGCAGCAGCATTTGGCCATAACTTCTTCCATCCATGATTACAGACTAACACTTCAGCTTTACTAAAGTGGACCTGTGGGATTACGTAAATAGCTATATTAGATTATATGCTTTAAAAAGACACAATATTATATTCAAAGGCAATCAAACGCGGAAATTGTAAGTTATTTTATTTATTTATTTATATTTCGGATGGAGCGATTGCATCCATAACTTTTTGAATGATGATCCAATTCCTCCTTTATAAGAAGAATTTCTTGGTAACCATTGGATGAGCAGTTAGATAGAACTTATTCAGCTCAATTACTTCAAGTCAAGATGGCCTAAGGGAGTCGGGCAACACACAACTCCATGGCTTTTGTTAGCTGGGTTTCTCCATGAGTAGGAGCATCACAGCATACCTGTCTACTTCACTGATGTTTTCTCACTGCTCCAAAGCTAGTTCACAGCAGGTGCTCTCCCTGCATTCACCGGCAAACCATGCGATTCCAAATTCAGTGCACAGCACTGTTCTGATGGTTTTAAGCGCATTCTCTATCCCTTCTAGGATAGAAATGCAGAATTTCTGGGCAGCACACAGGGTAAGAGTTGGCCCTCAGCAAGTTTCAGCTGTACCATGAGCAGATGAGCCTTTGGGTCAAAGGGTTCACCCATAAGAGTTTTTAAAACACCCCCGGTTCTTATGTTTTTGAGGGCCCGTTTTAATATTTTTTAACCTTTACTTTCGTTTCTATTCTTGTTATTCCATGGAGGGCTAAAAAAACTGTAACATAAACAGTAAGACATTTTTCCAACGTCAGCTTGAGGAACATTCCAACATCCCACAATATGATGACGCTCACGACACACACATAAAAATGTGCACGACGTCGTGGCATACCTGTTCTTTTCCACTGGCTGTCTCCAACCAAGAGAGTCTGTATCCCTGGATGGGGCTGTCGGTGTATGCTGGGGCATCCCAGGACACCAGTATGGTCGAGGGTGAGGTGGCCTCTGCCCAGGGGTTCCCCACAGGTCCAGGGGCCAGCACTGAGGGGGAAGCAGGACAGAAACGTGCTGTCATGTCACCAGCAGGAGAGGAAGGCTTTCAGAGACACTTTTCATATAAGAGTGGGGGAAAAACTCAAAGATCAGCCAGCTCCTACCACTGGATTATTATTTAAAATACCCCTCACACTACTTCGTCCTCAAAGAGTGAAAAGTGCAAACTGTGGCGAGAGCTCACCTACTAAGAAGTGACTTGCATCTCTGGAAAACCTTTATTTTCCCAGAATTATCTTTCAACCTTGATTTAAGCACATTTCACTAATGGAAGCTGACAGATGTCAGAGAACATTGAAATCTACAATTGGATACATTAATGTCTAGTTTCAAAGCATGTTTTCAAACAGTATGTGATTTCAGTTATGGTAGAAAGTGGACTACCCCCGGTCAACAGAGGTGGCTCTGTTCTCTTATCTTCTAAACACAGCTTTGTTAGCAAACTTAATTCACTTCCTGTTGAACTGCTGGCTTATAGAACTGCAATTCTATTTTTTCCCCAAGGCCATTTCCCTCAGAAATCCATCACTTTCATAAATAGGAGCGTAAAGATACACTGGTCATCCACTTAAAGTCTGAGGATTACGGCAGCTTTTTAGAGGTGCCCTCCAGCCTACCACATGAATCTACCCTTTGGAGGATAAATATAATCATCTTTAGGGAAAACAGGGGAGTGCCAGAATTTTTTCAGCCAATCGGTAGCCCAGGCAGCATTGGCTAGGAGGGGGTTTGTCTGAATGTGCAGGGACATCGTATTCGCAGCAGGGTTACGGGACATATCCACGTTTCCGTTTTGACAAATCACTTTTGTCCCTTTGTATTTTCCTTCTATAGTGTGGCTGGGATTAAAAATAAGAATCACACTTCTGATGTAATTTTGGTTCATCGCTATGAATCTCGCCACCAGAAACAAGGAGGCGTAAGAAGTATGATCGTTCTCCTCCGATCCAATAGCCTCCAGCCACCATGTATTGTGCACACCGCGGGCTATACAGCCTGGAAGAGGGGTTAAGCATCGATTGCAGTAGAATCACATCTCTCGTGACGCCATTGCGAAATCCAACTCGCTCAATCCTTTTCCAACAGAGCCACTTGGGAGGGCTGTTAAATGTATGGGCCCACCGAATCTTGAACTACAGCTCTGCTTTAGATGTATCAAAACTGCCTATGTTTTATTTACAAATTATGTTGGGTGGAGTATAGGCTCTCACTGAGCTCTCAGCCCAGTGCACTTACTCTGGACGGGAGATGCATGAGGAAGGCACGGGCAGGAGGGCCAGCTCACCACATTTTCAATTCATCAGTTTCATTGAAATGGTTGCTTATTGCGGCTTTAATTTTGGCCTGCATTAACAGCCTTGATCCCATCTTAAATCAAAGCACAAACCTGGGAACAAGCAGCTACGGGAAGGGCTTGACGTGTTTCCCTCCAGCACACCTCTCTATATTTAAACAAGCTTTCATGCGTTCACGTTTATTTTAACGAGGCTTTTATCTAAATCTACTTACAGGACCGTTTTGGCATTATGCATTTGGTTCAAGAAAGAGCAATAATATATAAGCACAATTGCTAATGGCATAAGATGTCACGCAGTGCCTCAAAAGAAATAAACAGAAAAACTACGGTATCTCATTAATCCGGCAGCAAAGCTAATTTATCCTTGCATATAAAGGCCCATGACAAAACCTCTCTTCAAAGCATGCTGAGAGAGGCCACCTGCCATATAGTCAGTGTCACATTAAAAGGTGAAATGTCTCTGAATTGACTTTTTTTTTTCCCCACAAGGGGCTGAACGGGAAATCCAGGAGGATGAATGGGACCATTGTATGGCCTGAGAATGGATCAGAGACTCATTTTATCAGTTTTCAGCTTACAGCGCCTGTAATGCAGCTGGTTGGGGGGAAAAAAGAAGAAGAAAAAAACAATTACAGGAAATTTAATGAGTTCTGTAGCGTTACTCTAGGGCACTTTAAGCGATCCAGGGGGGTTCTTTTAAAATCGGTCAATTCTTTGCCTGACTTTAATCATTTGACCTATCTAGGTTTTCTGAAAAAAGTTTATTTGCTTTTAGGAATTGAACTTTGTACTGGGGCTTGGTTGGATTCAAGGACAAAACAGGAGCCTTTAAAAATGTCATTCTTAAATGAATGAATGAGTAAAGGGGTGTGCGTGCATGTGCAGTCTTAATGGGGAAAAAATAAAAGGGTAGTTTTCTGCTGAGCACAGTGTCTCGGATGTTCATCTCAGGTAATGCTAAAACGCTTCCCTTTCACACTTTACACTCAGAATTGATATTTGCAGTCTTTCCATTCGCACAGCGTGAAGTCATCTGACAGTTATTTATCAACCTCGAACAGCCTACAATTCAGAAGCATAAGGGCTCCAACAATCCGTATTTAACATTTACTGAAAGATCTCACTGTGACAGACCCCTTAGGGTTTTCCTGGTCCCATTTTTTCATTATCACTGAAGGGCAAACATTTCAAATTGATACAAAGTACACCTTGGAAAATAATGTCCGTCCAAAATTGACCGAGGCAGTACTATTTAGTTCTCAAATTACATAAAGCTAGCAATTAGAATTGTTAACCAAGCATCGCAGTATTTCCAATTTCAATTTCACGACAAATTTCCATAGCTTATCGATGCACCAATAAAAAAGGACATTTATATTTCATTTTCTGTCCAGGGTGCAAATACTTACAGTCAGGCTTGGTGGTGACTTTGATGGAAGTGGAGCTCTGGCCTGGTCCATGATCATTGTAGGCCACCACTCTGAAGGCGTACGTCTCTTCCGGCTTCAGGTCACTAACGGTTAACTGTAGAGTCTCGGGCTGAGAGTTATTCATTGACCGCTCCCTGAAACACACCAGCGTTTCCAACTGAGAAACGAATTCTCTCAGCACCTCTGTGGTTTTTCCCTTTAGCCATTTTCACCTGGTACTTTCTAATGGAAAAATGTGATGGACGCAGAGCGCCTTTTGATAATATATAGATTTGTTTTCTTTTTTATGTGTCTATCTGTAATTTTTGAACGTTGATTAAAATAATGATAAATGGCTGCTTCAGTTAATGAATTTATAAAATATGTAATGCTCTATTGATCGCTATGGGCTGAACATTTTGTTCGTACTTTGATGCCATATGAATTGTATGGGCAAAGAGAATGATGAAAGGACTGCCTTACAATGATCTAAGCACTTTTTTCCAAAGATGATGTAATGTATCTTTTTTTTATGCTGTTCTTCAAAACTAAAAATCAATAATGCGTTTCTTTTCTCCGGTTTGAGAGGCTATACCTTGATTCTTTGTCTCTGTCTCTTCTTCTGTACCACAAACCCTCTTATCCTAAGGAAGACTGCAATGCAATGCTGTCTGCATATTTCCTCACATACCTGTTGACACCTTCCTGGGAGAAGTAGACGGCGTAAGCCTGGATGATCCCATGGGTCTCCACAGGGGGGCGCCAACTTAGCCGCACAAAGCGACTGGACACTAGGGTAGGGGCCAGGTCACAGGGAGCGGAGGGGAGGGCACTGGAGCTCGGGACAACTGGTGGGGGAGGAGAGGAGTCAGTCAAAGAGGTGGGGGGCACAGGAGTCGGGGCCTGAGGAGTTGGCAGGGGAGTGGCCTCTGTATCATTCGTTAGTCCAGGGAGGGGCGGGGAGGGGGGGGGGGCATATGTGAAAATGGTGCATGAACAGAATGAAATGAGGAGAAAACGAAAAGATCAAGAAAAAAGAAGAGTGATAAAAAGATCAAGAAAGTGACTTTGCATCATTATTAAAGTTCATCACTGTTTTGTAGGAAGTGTTTGGCATTAATGCAGTGAGCATGCTGAGGTTTGCACTGGGGTAGCCGCTGGATAGACAACATTCAGGACAAAAGGCACTGGGGGATAAAAAATCCCCTGTTTCCGTTTGCTCACAGATCAGCCTTCATTACATGAGCAAACGCTAAATTCCAAGTGTGTAACAACTGGATTGTTTGGCAGCAAAAAATCAATGAACACTTCCTAGGATTACCCAGTCAACTTATAATTATATATACTGTGTATATATTTATATTTTAAAAATCAACCTAAAGCCTTTTTAGCCTTTTTTTTTTAGTGAAGCATTTCTGCTGAACTGCTGAGTGTGAGAATGGGGATCAATGGCTTTGAAGGCCAGGAGCAAAGCTGAGGTGTAGTCCTCTGGCAGTGAAACCAAACAGCTCAATAGTGGTTTCACCAGTCTGAGCAAACACCCTGTTCAACACGTCATGCAAGCCAAGGGCAAGGGTGCATTTCAAACTGAAATGATAACTCATTGTAATCGAGACCGAGCAGTTTGTAGGGTCTAATTATTGATTCATACTTTGAACGCAGTTTTGATGTGGTGAAGCACACATTTCAGCAGTACAAATGGCTAGTGGGTTTGGTTGTTAATGGATTGAACGGTCAGCTGAGGGCCGTCTCTTGACCACACTTTAAAAAAATGAAATGGTAAAAATATGCCAAGCTTAGCCTAATTAAAGAGCGGAGCATTTTTTGAGCCATTTGGTATGATGGTCCACTCACTGTTCACAAATGAGAAGTTGAGTTCATTTGGGAAAATTGTTCAATTAATATTCTCAATCACAATGCATCTGATTGGTCAATTATATTTTACACCGGGAACCGCCCTCTACACCATCAATCTGAATCTCATGTTAATCAGCAACCAGTGTCGCTACTTAATTGTCTGTGTTTAAGAGATTTTCCTATTCCATTTAATATGAATCTTATCTTTGCCAATGTAACTTAATTTGCAATGACAATGCAGAATTAACAAGGTGTTCTCTGGTTCTCTCAGTCAAGGTCTTGTTTTTGTCAAACAGAGCAGGTGCTTCTCAGGTCATACTACAATTACTATCCATATACTATCCTATTGTACACCTTTGGCCCACCAGTCAAGGCAATTAGGACAATTGATATATATTTCCATTAAAGATCTGTATTCATTTTTTAAACACCTTTCTGCCCTATGGTCCAAGCAAAAATAAACTGCCCTGTGAACCAATTTTAATCACAATTTATGTATCAAACCTCAACATGAATTATGATATACTGCTCTAAAAAATAAAAATAAAAACCCTTGAATAGCAAATTACTGCTAGCAGGTGTAGCACGATTTTACAAGCACAAACAAGTCAAAAGAAATGAGATTTGTTCACACCGGCAGTGAACACAATCACAAGTACTCCTGACGGTACAGCGTTTTCATTGTATCTAGTGAGGCCAACATGGAATCTGTGATATCTCAGTATAGCCCACAAAACTCACCCCCGGAAAAAAAAAAACCCCCAACATTAACGTGTACTTAACATTTTCAATACCTTTCCTCAGATCAAACAGGCTGGCGTTAATTAGTGCCAATCAGCGTCTCGGAGGGATGAACTGTTGGAATTTAAAATCCCAATGGGTGTCATAATGGATGTCATTCACCCTGTGTTTCCCACAGAGGGGCTTCAGAAACATTAGCGCGTCAAGCAGATGGTGCTAAGAGTTTAATCATATTATTAAAGAAAATAATTAAAAGACTCCCCCTGAGCACGCACGCACACTCACACACACACACCAACATGGGCACACTCACGCAAACAAAAAGGATACCATAATGGGTATTTATAGAATTCCTTACAGCGCTCGCAATGGGTAGTTCTTTTTATTGTGATTAAAACCCCTTCAGCTGCAGGTGACAAATTGGCTAGGGAAATGCACTTATAACCAGCACGATTAGGCTAATGCCGGCATAACTAGTAGGGTTACAGTAATGCATATTCTAACCATTAGGTTGCAGGATCACCGCTGTTGTACCCTTGAGGTTGAAACTCAACCTAAATAATTCAAGCAGGAAGAATTAACAAAAGAAAAGTGCTGTTTTGCAGAGTATAATAGTGTAACCAGTGTAATTTGAGACTATTTGTCTATGAGGTCCTGTTTGATTAAAACATTAAAAGACTGCGATGAAAGATTTCAGCACCCCCGATGTGTTTCCGCATGCAGACAAAAAGATTTGTAAGAAGTTGAGTCTCCAAAACATTTTTTTATTACACTGAAAAGTGATGTTGAGAAAATGAGCAATCAAAAGAAAGATGTTCAGCCTCCTTCACCAAAAAACCAGACTCAACAATTTACTACAACTCTGGGCAGTAATTGACTTTTGGGCCAAATTGTACTGAAATCTTCGCTGTGGATCTATTGCAAAGCGTATGCATTGTTTTCATAAATCCACAAACAATGCCTATAGAGACAAATAAACATAATTATATAGGTACTCACTAAAATATGGATTACTCAGCGACAGAAACAAATCGTTTTGTCTTTTAAACTAAAAGCACGGTGCATCGCGGTGGAAATTGCTGTATGCAGCCAGCGGTAGATAATGAGTATAGAAACCTGAGTTTAATAGCTCAATTGCTGAGGGTTCTGTTGTGGCGTATGGCAGCTAAATGACCGAAACGGGCAGCCCTGGCGCAGACACTGAGAGCCGTGGCCTGTGCCTAGAGCCCGCTGGGCCTCGGCTGCCCTCGCTCCGGCAAAGCTGGCACTGGAGAAGGCTTCTCCGTGCCCCCATGGTCCGCTTGCTGGGAATACTCTTCTCATGCCACTGGCAGGGGTTCTGCTGTCATTTCACTGAACAAGGCTCAGGTGGCTTAATTTATCCAACTTTTTAGCCCCCTTCCTCTTTCCTTCCCCATTGCTAATTTGAGGGTAGCCTTTCACCGTTTATTAATTAAATCCTGATCAGGTTGCCCTTTCATCAGGGCTTACCGATATCTAATTAAAAAGTCCTGCTTTGCTCTCAACCGGGCTCTCAAACTGACTTTCAATGTGGTGGGTCACCAGATCCGTCTGTGGCTTTGCCCATAATACGTCATTAGGGGTTAACAGTTATAGTAATTGTGAATTATTAAATAAACTGCTGTACTTGCAAACAGCTCTGCTCAAACAAAATGCTGAGTTTTCTTTTTTCCCATCAATATTCTCTGGTTTCTATCCAGCACGACATATTCCTCCACCATGTGATTTCCAGTCTGTTACATTCAAATCATATTCCTGGAAAATTGTTTCCAAAACAACATATTCCCATGACATTCCCGGGTTCACACAGTCTGCAATGCTAGATCTAGCCCAGTTTGCTTTGTCCATGAAATATCCCTCATTAGCTTCAATTTAAATAAAATCCCAACCATAAACCAATGATAAGAAAGTCAATTGGCGCTACGTCAATTAAGGAAAATAGAAATAATAGTGAATAATAGTGAATATTCAACTGGTTGCTTCTTGTAGGTAATCATAGATGTGTTTAAAGTACAAGGTATCAGCACTAAAAAGTGTAAAACAGAAATCACAGAGAATTATACTTCACTCAGACAAAAGCAGTTTGTTTAAATTAATTATTAGACATTCTTCTCATAAGACTCCTCAAACAAAATAAATTGTAGTTTTTAAATTACGACACAGGGAATCATCATTGAAGATGAAAAACTAAAAAAACTAAAAAGCGACAAAATTTAATGCAGTTTATATAATATTTTCATAAATATATTTAGGGTGTCATACTCCTCTTGCTTTTATCAATTTTAATAATTAGACTTCAGAGATGGTTCAGCATAAACACTCCATTGTGTCAGGTGACTGGCCTCCACCCCCATAATAAAAGGGAATGATGGGGAATATTAGAAAATTCTTAAAGGAAATCTTTTCATCTTCCCTTGGCGTCAGCAATAATAATATTTCTCGAAGGATTGAAAAAGGTTGTCAAATGATTAAATCACAACGACACTGATGGGATTAGGAGGAATTTAGCTCCCTCATTCATTTTCCTTCTGTCTCCCTGGGCTTGCCCCTCTGAAGACACAGAAAAGGAAACCACCATCATTTGGCTCTACAGGATATAGATGGCACAGTAGGTGGCAACGAGCAACGCTGACAGTGAAAACATGCGCTATTGAATACAAATGGAAATATGAATATAAATATAATTATAAATATAATAACTTTGGACTCCTGTTTCTCAGGGAGACAAGCAGACGAGAATGCCACATTTTCTACCGTCTTTGTCTTCCACGCCTCGTTGAGCCACTCGGTCCCCTGTGACCACGGCGCTCTGCCTGCCATTGTTCACGGTGACAGAACTGACATTCACCCGGTGACGGCTCTCTGTCAAACAGAACTGGTGTCGGAGAGCAACAGGAGCACCGCAGGTCAGGATCTGCTGGCACGGTTACGGTGCAGTCACAGGCCAGACCCACCACTATCACAGCCAATACAATTCAGCGTTACCTTTCATTACGCCAAGAAAAAGAGGGGGAAAAAATATACCCTGTCACATTATTTATTCACACAACGCACACCCTGTCCACACGCTTGCTTCCTCAAGTCATAAAACCATATGTGTGCTAAGGCAGCGGCCTTGCTCAGTGGGCTTTTGGACAGTTCATGAGTTTTACTGAATTAATATGGCAGAGTCAATCTCCTTTATTACTGAATTTACAGCATTCAGCTTAATTCTTCCTCTTTCTTCTGTTGACCAGATATTAGAAACAGAGACATTCCTATCAATTTGTACACAATCCAACTGAAATACCAGAAGCAACGGGAGATGATCTAAATTTCTTGGTGTTGAACGACCATGTGCTACTCGTCGATCGAGAAAATGAATTCTTCTCAAAAACTACGTTCTCAGCTTCTGTAGCCCGGTGAGGCGAAATGGACCAGAAAAAGAGAACATGTAAGCAATCCAAACGGATGTTATCAGTTTGACTGATATTGGCCAATATTGGCAATTAAAATAAATAAATGCACTGGCCTGTCTACATCTAACAACATTTTCTTTTTGTTATTTTAAATCTCACAGTTTCATTGATCTCAAATATCAGCCCAACTAGCTAATTTTCATCTAATGAATAAATCATATTGTAAAGTAAAAAAAGTAATGACATGCAAAGTTACGCTGTCGTATATTGTTTTAAGAAGTTGTGAGATTATGCAAAAGAGAGAGATTCTACAAAAAAGCTTGCTGATGAGTTTTATTTCCCTCTAAACTGAATCCTAGTATCAGTTAGGGAACAGCTATTTCACTCCACAAACTCGGGTAAGAATCGATTGAAGAGCATAAACATGTCTTTAGCATCTGAGATGAATGGAATTCCCATGTAAAGCTACAGTGAATGGTCGAAAGCGTGAAAAGTTTTTCCCAGTCTCCCAAATTAACTTTCCGATCGATCCCGCGGTGTTCTAGGAGGTGGTGAATCGAGCAGAACACAATCTGCATTTGTCTGCGCTAGATAAGTCTCTAGGTTTTGGCTAATGGAGACGCAACACGTGTTCGCTCATGTTCGACATTGAGCCTACCTGGGGAAGCTTCTTCTACCTCGCCAGTACATCTGTTGAGTTATTCGGTGCACTAACAATGTTAATTAATCGCCTGCACCTACAGGGAGGCCCAATTTCCTTGTGCCCTCAGGCAGGTAGAATTTAAGTTGACGCAGACATTATGCTTGATTATTAAGGAGAGGCATTAGATGAGGTCTCTGGTGTCACTGCCTTAGCTGCTACCAATTCTGGCAGGAGAAATGGCCACAACACCGGACTGCCGCAACACTCGGTGAGGGTGGACGAGTATACGCCTGTCTAATGGAGAAATCAATAGGATGACGGGGGGAGGAGGGGGTGTTGCTATGGCGACAAGCCCTATCCCAGTTCAGCCTGATTCAATGGGCACTGGGGGAGTGAAGCATGGGATTGTATGTGGAGGGATCCAGTAAGGTCAGACACTGGCTGCAGAATACAAATGTGTCTGGCTGAGAACATGGAGCAGTGAAACTAGGCCTTACTGTGCACTCTTGACCAATGGTAGCAGTCTGCACCGATTCACAAAAAAATACCAGAGCCTCCTGATACCCAACTCACAGTTCTGTGCCGAGAGCACCGGGGTTCGAGGAAGACAGCCAGGTGACAGCCTAAGCCATGCAAAAATTGTGTTCCTGCACTCACAGCTTTTGAGACTGAAGTACATATGCAGTGATGCTAATGGCTTTGTCAGCAAAAGTATGAAATGCGTAGCTAATACTTTACGGCGTCATCAACAGCGCTTTCTCCAGAATTTCTACCATTGTCCGAAAGGAGTAAATAAATAAAAAATACAAAATAGCACTGACAGAATTCCCCTTGTCCTAGCCTACCACCCTAATAACATCAAAGTCCAAAAGAACTTTAAAATCCTGCGAGACGATCTGTCCACAGCCCTCGTTATTAAACACCCTCTGTCACACCAATTGTGACGTAAATATTAAAAAACATCTAGTCAGATGCAAAAAAAAAGGTCAATATGCAGTACTGAATCCAAGGATTCAAATCAGAGCCCCCAAATCTTCGCTACAGACTCATAGATTGTGCATGGCAATATATATACACGCACGCACAAACTCAGCAGTCAGTTTATTAGGTGGACCCATCAAGTACCAGGTCAGACCCCCTCTGCCTCCAGAACAGCCCGAATTCTTTCGGGCATGGATTCTAAAAGTGTGGGTAACATTCCATAGGGACGTTTTCCGACGTCCCTATGTAACTAAATCGCTCAATGCCTGTCCGCCTGCTTTACATAGCAAGCCAGTTTACAGTTTAAAACCGGTTTACATCCGTTAGAATATGAAAATATTATCAGTAGATATATTGTACATTAAAACAAGGATAATGATATAAAAATAATTTCAAGCCATATTCCTTAAACGTTTATAATGGAGATGCGATGGGAGAAACCCTTATTCCAACTTTTTGACATTTATCTCTCTCATCTCCAAATGTTTTCTCTCTTCTCTGGCTCTGTTACTCAATTGTATCCATTGAAAATAAAAACCTGCCTGCAATCATTACAGTAAATAATCTTAATGCTGTCCATACAATGGAAAATAGGTCGTATTTTGGGGTACAATACATCTACACTGAATGCCGTTGGGTTTCAATTTTCCCTTTGGTTTCGCAACATGGCTTGGTTCCAATTTTATTTCATGGAATCAGACGAGGTTGATAGGATGGATATAGATATATAGAGATATATATAAATAAAAAATAAATTAGAGCACAGTAAGGTATCTGGGATGGTAACTTTCAATAAGTAATGCCATCGCTGTTGCCTCATTGGTTAGAGGACAGGTTTCTATTACACCCCTGCTAAATTGTCCCAGACCTGTATCCGCATGCTGAGAACAGGCGAGTGGGGCTTCTAACATTCTGCTCTCAGGCTGCATGGATAATCATTTCATGAGCAATTTGTTTTCATAAAAAACTAAAAACATCAGGCAATTTAACAATCCTCTTTAATCCAGGAAACCAAAGCAAGGACTGCTTGACACAAATGAAAATGTTAGTGCCTAAAAAACAACTTGTCTTCTTCTGAAATAAAACTAATTTCTATGTTCCAAAATTGAAAATAAAGGCAAATGATGGTCTTGTACGTGCTTTGCACAACATGTACAATGTGAAATTATGGTACTATATCCCTATGGGACATTGGAAAAGGGATGAGGAGTTTAGGAGGACATTCAGGGTTTTTTGAAACTGACTTGTTTTTCAGCTATGATGAAAGTGAAAAAAAAAAGATAACAAAAAAATTATTATTAAATTATTTTTACTGTAATACATTCACACACAAGCACGCACGCACGCACACAGACAAGCATGCACGCACACACACAAGCACACGCACGCGCGCACGCACACACACATACACACACGTATACGGCCATGAGTAGAAATATCCTCTGCCAGAGAACTTATTTTCCATGGAAATTCCTTCAATTCCTCTTGAGACAGCCTGGGGATGCCCTTATCACATCTGATAGGATGTGTGAAAGGCATGGAAGGAACAATGAGATAAGACATAGGATAATCATACAGGTCTGTCTTTCATGATTGTGCCATACTGAATAACTGTAGATTTAAAGCAAATACTGTCACCAGCATAAATCTTTAGAAATAACCATCATGCGGACACCAACACAGAGAAACCATCACATTGCCTGTGGATCAGACCAGAACTGTGGTCCCTCCAAGGGATTTAACACTGCAGTGTGTCACTTTAGGTTAAGTTAAAATGAATATATTGAAATCCAAAAGCATGATTTGGGTTTAAAAAAATATGAAATAGGTAAGAAAGCGTATCATTATCAACTAATTGCATGATACATCTTTTCTGCTGAATCACTGCTTTCAGTCCTGTGACTCAATTGTGATCAACAAGTGGATGGCTCTGCTTCGAAAGCTTGGAAAACCCTCCCAAAGTATGAATGGTATTTATGAATCGCTTGATTTGGAATTAATAATAAATAACTTCCAGAAAGGTTTATTCAGAGACATACACATCCAATATACTTTCCTTGCTGGTTGCTGAACTCCAAACAAACCAAGTTCAGGGTTCAGTGAAGCTCAGGTTCTGGATTCTCCCATCTAACTCAAATGATTTCTATATAACAATGTACAGATTCCACTGTACAATGTACAACTGTACATTCAACTGCTCTGGCTGGATGAATGGGATTAGGGCTTGGTGAACAGAAGGAATGGTGGTGCTGTCAAAACTTGTTCTGAAAATCTGGCAGCTGGGTAGGGCTGCTGCAATCCAAACAACACGACTATTGTAGGTGGTAGTATTTATTCAGTCAACTCCAGTCTGACAGGCTTCCTCAAAGTAGGTCTGCTTCCGCTTCAGATGGAACTAGGGCGCAACGATGCTCAAACATGTTTTGATTTAAATGTTTCTGGAGTTTTTGAGCTGCTTGTAAAGTGTCATATTTAGTTGTGCATGAAAACACTAGAAGTTAAACATCACCTGACAGAGCCAACTTGCTCATGGGGAATTTGTTTTGTGTGCAGATGGCGTCGTTTTGCCTTCTGAGCACTTTGTAGAAGATGGCTTTTCAATTCTTATATCCTTCAGTGATAAGCTTTAAAACTGCATGCTGCTGCTATGTTGAACCACAAAAATAACAAAACAAAAAAGAAATACTCTAAATCCACATTTTTATGCACGACTGAGAATTTCAGAGCCCATAAACAAGTCTTGAGCTAATTTCTTATTCTTTTTTATTGTTATTGTCTGACTTATTTATTGTTTTTTTCCTGTCGACCAAAACCACCTCTCCAGAGCACTTCCAAACACTTCAAATAAAAGAAAACTCAAACATAGCGATCTAAAATATTGTTCACTAACAACAGTTCTATGACATACTCTTAAAGACTTTGGGTCCACTCATCTGGAAAACCATGTTTTCAGAGTAGAATTACACCAAAAGCAGTTCTGGTGTCAATGGGGACTGAAAAGACTTATATTACATCACATTTGAGAACCGAAGCAGCAGTCTCATCGAATGGAAATGTCATAATTTTTTTTATATAGTTTGAATGAACTCAAGAAACAACACTCTACTTTTCCAAAGTTATAAACTTCTGGTTGGGCTATGTAGTATAGTTTAAAAAAAATTGTTGTGATCCATGGATCCATAAGCAGAACATAAAGATAACTTAAGAAGTTATTTTAGCAGGCACTGACAGTGTAGCATTCAAGTTCAAGTTGCCTTCAGTGAAAATATGGAGGTACAGCAGATTACATATCAGATATAGAGGGTTCCCATCCATTAGGATGCTCTGTGAAAGTCTCACAAAAAGCTCTCACAGAATTAAGTTAATGATGATTAATTTTGATTACCCAGTGGGGTGCAGTCTCCGAAAGATTCGGAACAGAATCAGTGCCGCTCAAGTGTCGTACTTCACTTACTTGACCATCAGCAATCAAAGCTCAACTTCAGATCAATACCTGAAATTATTTACAATTTGATATACCAGTCATAGTCCCAAGCTTTATTCAATGGTGGAGATTTTTAAGATAGGACAAGGAGACAAGCCAAGGAGACAAGCCAAGGAAAGGGTAAGCCAAAACAACAACGGCCAAACAATAAAGATACTCAAGCACTAGGTCCAGTCCATGATTTATAGAGACTTTTTTTCTGACCTTCAAGTCAGACCCTCATCGTGTCGAAAAAGTGATGCTGTCACTGGGGTTTATAAAGCTTCTTTGTGTACTGGGTGTATCCCTGTCCCAAGAGCATGGGCCATCTACAACCACTACCCGTCCCATAGCTGGCCACTCCAGACCATAACACCCACTACTAGCACTCATGGCTAATAACATTGAACCCTTTACAGCCTTGAAACTGGAGAGACTCTACTGGCGACCCAAAGCTGAGACAAAGGTCAAAGACAATACCAGTTTGTGGAATGGAAGTTGTGATGATGAGACTTTGGAGCAGCCAGAACATAGAGGAACATCCAGAACACTGAATATGAAAGCTGGGAGGCAGGGGAGACAAGAGCAGATGTGGGTGAGCAATGGAAGACAAGATCTGGGATTAATGGGAGACTAGAGCGGGGGGTCGATGGGTGACGAGAGTCAGGAGGGGGAGCCCTGCTGTAGCTCACCTGGCTCCCTAAGGATGAGCTGGGCAGCCGCCTGGGTGTTCCCCGCACTGTTCTCTGCAATGCACTGGTAAAACCCTTCGTCAGACTTCACCAGCCCCAGGATCTGGAGATTTCTCCCTTCCTGCAATCCAAAGATTTAAAGGATAATAACTACAGACTGCAGATTAAACCAACTGAAAGACGCAGTGGAAGGAATCACTTCGAAGAGGTGCGAAGAGGTGTTGACAGCTTTGATCTGTAGTTGTGTTGTGAATTCAATTAAAATGTAATATATAAGATGGAGGTCAAGGCTCTCTTTAACTTTTATATGTCATTACATGTAGCTCATCCAGCATCATACAAAGTGAGATCAATATCAGAAATTATTTACAATTTAATTTACCTCCCATAGTCCCTACTATTATTCATTAGGACAAGCACTAAACATTCCTAGGATTAGAAGAACATTGAACCCATACTGACAGAAACCATAGTGTTAAATAAATTATTCCTGAGTAGATACTTTCTAAGTGAAGAACCAAGAAAAAAAATAGATGTAAGTGGCAAAAAGAGTGTGGTTTATCAGTAATTAAATGAATACTATAAAAGAATAAGCAGCCGCTAAAATACAGTTTATTAGTTGAATTGCAGGTATGCTAGTTCTTCTCTTAGTCTTCTTTGCAACCCCATGGAAACATGTAAACTGTTATTACTAACGACATTAAATAGAATAAACAATGAATGAACCTGGAGGTCATTTGCTGAAGAACGGTGCCATCCACTCTCGAGTAAACATCAATTTACAGAGTGCTTGAGCTATATAAAACTTTCAGGAGAGACAAAATAAAATAATTTTTTTAAAAAATCTAAGGATCACTCAGTGGGGGCACACACAAATAAAACAGCATGCTACCCTGGAAAGCAAAGGCTGGCTGGGGAAGAGTGATGCACTAGTCTAACCGTCAAAGCGGTCCCAGGTTGTAGAATTAGTTTCATTTATAGATCATGTCACTGCTATTTGTCAAAATACGTGATTTATTTCATGTTTCAAAGTCATTTTTCACACAGTGACCCTCACAATGAAATGTTCAACATGGCCACAGTTTAGCTGGAATCAAAATCACCATGGTTGTAAGTCAAAGTGCTGATTTTTTACATTCAGGGATTCTCTACCAACAATTGCCTTTGTAATGTGTCAAAATTTAAATACTGTATGATGACGCTTTGTCAGAATGAGTACAATAAATTATCTGGGGCGTCAACACACTGGTCCTCTTGTTTTACTAATCATGTCTGGTGGAAATGAATTAAATGTCAACTAATCAAAAGAGCAATTGCATTATTGGAGAAAACTTTATATGTGTTGGTATAGTTTGCAATGCCTCTGACCCTAGTTAAAATTTCCTGTATGTCACATTATTTTGATTATATAGTGATCCTGTTCACTTGCCGTAGACGTACTGCTCTGTCTCTATTCTTATACCATATCCTGCAAAGGACAAAAGCAGGATTTGATTTGCTCCTCGGCCACCCAATTATAGTGCGTGATTCATGATTCACAATCCGTGGGCGAAATCTGCATATCGCTAACCCTAGACACTATACAAAACCCTGTTTCGCTCACCATTAAGACACCTTGACAAAACTGCAGGTTAACAAGGCTACTGGGTTAGCATCTCCAGTGCAAACTGTAACAAATGACTTAAAATGTTTTACATTTGCTTTACATTTTCCTTTTAGTGCATAATTACTTGGATATATTTTCCATTGACCAAATGAATACATTAAGCAGGATATGCATTCTCTTATGCTGGTATACTCTGCCCATTAGCTTTAAATTGGCTACGTATTTCACATGGTTCCTCTATCTTGGTAAAGTCATTGGCTTAGATTCAATATGATATGTCTCTTCAGCCATCTGCATGTGCCTGAGTCTACTTACGATAATCTTGAAGTAGTCACTGGGGATCACAGATTCCCCATTCTTGGCCCAGCGGATGATGGGAGTGGGTCTCCCAATAACGGCACATTCCAGCTCGATGTCCATGCTCTCATAGGCGTACAGGTTGGAGGGAGGCTTCAAAAACCGCGGTGGCACTGAAATCAGAGGGCCATTGAGATGGGTTAGCATTGCACCTTATTCCAAGAGCAAAGGCTACCTTGAAAAAAGGTAGTCTTCTTTTATCATTCTGAGATCAAACAGCTCAGTCCATTAAAATAAAAAAGGATAACATTTCAGGAGTACTCATCCGGCAATTTAACAAACGGGTGTACATCTAAAAAAAAGATGCATTAAATTTCACAGACAGTTTAGGACATGATTTCAATATTGAAAGGGTTTCATTAGAGGTGCGGGACTGCATCAATGGTTTTCAGGGATATTTTTCTGGCTTCTTACACCAACCTAATCTTTCTCCGTCATTCCATAATCTTTAATCCATCTCTATTTTCTCCCAGGTATTTATCTCAGCTGATCTTTGCTTGCATCCAGGGTGCCATGACATCCTACTGGCTACAAACCTTTCTGTTCCGACTACTGAAGTAGTCTCCATGTTTATTGGTCATACTTATCAGTATCATAATACTATAATTTTTAATTCACAGGTCCATATCATCATAAAGTACTTCTGTTGGCCTGACTGACTTTTCATCCTTTTTCGACTAGGTTAATTCAGGGGTCAGACCCATCAGATGTATTTATAATCATATGGGGGAGTGATGCTGTGTTGAGACAGCCAGTACTGCTTTTAATCAAACAATTAGTTTTTTTTTCTTCGGTGTAAAAATTGCCTTTTTTATGTCAAGCACTTTTATTTTTGTAACTTGCATTGAGTCACAGCAGAACTAAAAGCATTTTTCTGGAGAGAGAGGCTTTTAGAGATGATTAAAATCTCTCAGCTAGAATGTCACCTTCATCTGAAAAAGCTATGCCTTTTCAGACAGCCAAAAGTGAAACAAATGAAAATAAACTAAATAAAGTTGTCAAGTATCACAAGAAAAACTTTCAACGGTTTGCAACTTCTGAGAGGGCTTGAAATCCTGAAGTATCAAAATAAATACTTTAACGCATGCTTGATAGTCCTTTCATTGACCAAAATCTGGTGTAACTAAGTGCACCCACTGAGCACAATGAGAAGGATTTCACAGGTTCAAATCCAGCTCATGCTATTTGATGATTGCAACTGGGAGAGCCCTGCAGCGGAATACAATTGGCAGAGTAAAGCCAGAATTGGGGTGGGTGAAATTTGTAGGGCTTCTCTTGGCTAGTTAGCCAGCTCCTCCTGTCCACTTCCCAGGCTCCTGCAGGCTAGTTGTACCAATCGAAGGGGACATGCCTCTCCTCCAATTGGCACTGAACCTCTTGTGTGGGCTGTGTAGCCTGAAGAGTTTCAAAGACATAGGTGACTCAAAACAAGTCTTCCTTCCTCACCCTCCCCGTGTGGTAGGAAGATTCGACGAGCCAAGATGCATCAGAAACTCCAGAAATACAATTTTCAAAGACTTACATTAGTACCATTCAAACGCATGAGAACTGAATAAAAATAACACAATTAACGTGCTGCAAATGGGTTTTAGTACTTTGCTGCTAATACCCTGTATGACTAACTAATTAAATTACTATCAAAACATGCCAGTAAGTTCTTAACAAAATGATTTCTTATAACTGTATATCCTTCACTGACAAAAACAATCAGACAGCTTTCCTGATCTTTAAAACGATATTCATTAATATGTAAATGGATGTGCAATGAAGTGAGTTCATAACATAAATTCGCATCTCAGGGAGTGCTTATAGCTGTGCACACAAACTTTTTGTACCAAAGCGCTCCTACCTATTTATGGTTACAGTGAAGTAATGGGCAGTTGGTTGGGTGACATGACAAACTGCAAGGACAGAGATGAAGAAGAAGGTAAAAGGAGGAAAGGGGAGCATAATCAAGGAAGAAGATAGGTAAAAAAAATAGTGCAATGTGGTAGAGCGGGAGAAAACAATGTTTGCCTTTTGTTTGGATTTTGGTTAGTTATTCTGATAGCTGCTTAGTGCAATAGCTAGTCTTTAATTGTTGGTATTACTCTAAAGTTATACATACACAGAGCTCTTGGTTTTGTTTAATATACATTTCCTTTCTTGTAGCCCTGTCAAAAAACATTTGCAGCCATACCAGGGGCAGCTAGGGGTGTGGTGGTTAATGTGACGGGCTTGTAACCGAATGGTTGCCAGTCCCAACCCAGTTGTTTTACTTAACCGCAATTGCTTCTGTAAAATATCCAGCTGTATAAGTGGATGGGTATAGAAATTGAAAGCTGTTTAATTAAGTCGCTTTGGATAAAAGCATTCGCTAAGCAACTAAATTGCAAAATTGTAAATATCTAGAATCGGCTCAGACCAGGCCTTTGGTAAACAGTTAGTGGAGCTGCAGCACCTAGGTTACCCACAAGAATGCATACCCTCTGACTTGCATTGAGGAGTCTTTGACTTATGTCTAAGAGTGTTTGAGATCTGATGAGCAGGTAGTGGTGGATCCTGTAGATCGCGAAAAAGACAGTGTTTGTCAGCCCGCTCGGGCTCTTTAAGTTCAATCGCATGCCGTTCAGCATGTGTAATGCCCTCACCTCATTTCAAAGGCTCATGCTAAATGAACAATAAAATTAAATGGTAAACTGCTGGATGATTTTGAATTTTTGAAAACTTTACAGAAGTAAGATCTCAAGAGATGATTAAAACGTTCCCACGTTTTAAATAGTTGGCACTTTTATTAAATCGTTGCGTTTGAAATATATATATATTTTATTTATATTTAATGGATCCTAGTTTGTTAAACTTTTATAACAGTTCATTTAGTTCAAATTAAAATTGTATTTTATTTTAACAGGCAGCTACCTGAAAACTTCACTTAAGTTACCTGGAGATGCCAGAACTAGAAACAGTGGAACCCTGAATATGTCACGTGGAACAATCTGGCCAATGTCGAATATATCAAATATTGAAAAATACCCTTTTAACCTCTTTAGAAAATTGGATTTAACAAAGGAGCTTGGTTTTCAGAATGAATTGTGCTGACAGAATATAGTTGTATAAAACTAAATGACATCTTTTACTGATTGTTAGGATTAATAGTTGAATACAATTAATAAACATGGAGATGTTATTGTACCAAAATAACATCGGTGATGGATGAATGAGTGAAAAAAGCTGATTTCTGTTCATCCTGCTGAGAATCCAAAGGGTTTTTCACTACCATTAGGACCTTTGACCTGTGATTAGTGAAATGATATGGCTATTCCCCTCCATTCTCCCAAACCAAATCCACGCCCCATGGCTCTGCCTGCTGATCCTTCCAGTAAGTACCTAATAGCAGAGCTCTCCATATTATTAAATAGCTATTAATTTAGCAAACCCAGGCTCAATCGCTTCGTCTTTCCATATGCTTTCAGTGAGAAATAAAACGGAAGACTTTAAGTCCTCCCTATCCTTCACCCTCTTGTGCGTGTGAGGTGTTATTAAGTGCATCCATTTGCTCATATGCCTCAGCCAGCCAAAAGTAAATTAAGGACCATTTTCATTCCCTCATGTAAAAATCGAAACCATTACTTGTTGCTATCAACGCTGGAATACCTCTCTAAGCAGGTGTGATTGATAATCACGAGAGAGTATCCATAAGCATGTCGTTTATCAACGATTAATGCCAACCTAGAATACGGAACCCTCCGATCTCCCAAAGTCAATCTTAAACTCTAAACCTGCATCCACAAGAGGCCTGTGTATCATATACGGCCCTGGTTGCTGGTGTGAATGAATTCATTCCCTTGAACTGTAATGTCCTCATGTGCCCATTGTGCTCTGAGAGAATGTATGGTAGCCTGACAAACCAAGATAGGACAAGCCTGTCTATACAGGACCATGACATTAGGTTCTTTGTAAACAAACTGTGGGCAAGAAAAATGCAACATCATGCAATTAACCGTCCCATTCTTAGATGCGGTACTTTTCTCTGAAATGTATGGTGGTTCCACTGGGTTAATTGCTCATCTGACGAAATGTGGTGATTGCGATGAACATGGTTAGGGGGGCAATTATATGGTGGGGCAAAAGGATATACAACAATAAACATGGTTAGGGGGGCAAGTATATGGTGGGCCAAATGGTTAGACAACAATAAACACGGTTTGACGTTTAAATTATATGGTGGGATGGTAGGTTATCTGATGGAATGATGTTATGGTTTGGAAGGTACTCTGTTGCTGGAACTGC
>JAOVYW010051197.1:10441-24140 GCA_025775045.1 Hiodon tergisus | reverse complement strand
TATATAACTCCAACTGTGGAGACAGAGACTTTAAACCTTTGTAATAACGTTTTGTATCCTTCTCCTAATTCATATTAATGAATTATTAGGGAGATCTTTTGAGGTTTCAATGTTGCTACTTTCCAGTGGAGAATCAAAGAGAAGCACAACTAGCAATCAGTTACCTCGAATATCCTTTTTCATGATTGAAAACACAGGTGCAACCAGTCTAATGTTCGCTGAGCCAATCAAATCAATTTTGTGTTGCATTAAGTGACTACAGGCATTCAAATCAACACAATTGAAAGGGTGGCCAAACATTTGCACAGCCTATTATTCTTTCATACATAACTCAATACTGCTACACTAAGAATTTCTGTCTGAAAAAACATCACATCATCCAGCTTTCTGTAGAACCCAAATGGCATATCACTACGATCTTTTCTTAAAAAGACAGAGAAAATGATCATGCCGCCTCAGAAGGGTGCCCAAACTTTTGCATAAAACTGTACATGTAATGACCAAATTAACACTGTGGATGGGTTCTTAACTGTGACATGAGCCGGATCAACGCGTTATTAGAGCACGCTTATCTGAAATGGGGAGACGTGTTCACCAATAATCTTAAGACACCCTAATTGAAATGTCACTTTACAGCATACATTATAAAACGAGTTACTTTACAAGAACATTTAGGTAAAAAAAAAAAAAAAAAAAGTAGTTAAATAAACTTATTCACACAGACGCTTCTATTAAGAAACTGGCGATTTCAATGAATAGCATTAACATCAAGATTTCGCTAAACGCATATAATGCACAAAGCGTATAGACACACACAAGAACAGTCAAAATACCAGCTATGGGGTGGGCATTTACCCTGCTATGTAAAATAACAAACCTCAGACAATACGGAACCACTCCAAGCGGTGGGGAGGGGGACAACGGGTGACACCAGTTTCAGGTTCCCAGTAGCTCTGCCAGTTAGAACTACATTTCCATTCAGTCATTGAGAAATACATTTGCCCTTTTTAAATATTGCATCTTTTTTGCCAGGACATTTAGTCAATGGCTTTAATGTTAAATTGGAACAATTGGAACATAAAGCAGACAAACAGACCTGGAGAATTAATGGAAGTGGAAAGCAACGGTGACCTTGGAACCACAGGTGAATAAGTATGTCTGAATAAGTATGTGGAAGGGAAACATTCACTTTTTACAATAATATCTTTATAGTATCAGAACACTGCATCGTCCGTCCAGCAGTGCCTTTCTAATAAATCTATTAACGTTTTTGTTTTTCCTCGGACAAGAAAATTTGATCTGTACCTGGCACAGTATGTAGAATGTCAGTTTCAAATTTGCATGAACAACTTTGGCTGTCATGGAAACAATTACGCATGCATCTTACTAAGGCTGGGACTTTGGCAACCCACTAATCACACTTTACATAACTGTACTTAATAGCTTTTTATGAGTAGAAGATACAAAAACGCTATTAATTACAATTTTATTAAATGTGATTGGTGGGTTGTCAAAGTCTCAGCCTAAGTGTTTCAATGGTGGTCGTCTGACCACAGATACCTACAGCTGAACTACCTCAACAAATGTCATTATTTTAGAGAGTGGCTGACTGAAAATACTGGGGAATGCATTTCATAATGAAGGACAGAATGAACGATGAAGTCATGGACACCCCACTACCCCCGAAACAAAATAACAAAAAAAGCCAGGATTTGCAGTTTACTAGTTAATATCATAAGGTCCAAACACTACGCCTAAATTGCATAATTGGTCTTCAATGACCTACTCTCCAAGTTGCAACCAATAAAATAGAGCTGTATACATACATACACACGTATATATTAGAGTTTCATTTAAAATACTCACTCGTTAGCGTAAGACAGGAAAATAATTTATATCATTACACTCACCATTTAATTGGTTGATAGCATGTGTTTGCCATTTTATATAAAACTTATTCTGTTTTCACGCTTTTCCCTTAAATTTCCCTCTCATAAAAGCTTAAGGCACGTGACGCAATTTTATCCTGCCAAATAGATTCAATATGAGAAAAGGGAAAAATTCCAACATCATAATCGAAGGACACAAGTCATGCCTTAGAAATTCTCAGACATAGTCGGCACAAAGGAACGCTACTTGAATAGTCTAGCTTTGTTACAGCAACATACTGAAACCTAATACGCTCGTTTAAAAACAAAAAAATGAAAGAGTGGCCTTTGCAGTCAATGACACTGAAGAAAAGACAACGGAGAAATGTGTCGTGGGCTGAAAAAGTGGAACAGGATTCCTAGGAGAGCTTGCATCAGAAGAACTGTAACAATGAGTATTTATAGTTCATGACATCTGAAGTCTGCTGTAAGTCATTCACTTTATTAAGGATAGCTGAAAAACAGACATGCTGCAAAATGTTCCCTTCCAGAAGGCCTGCCTTTAATTAGGAACAAGTCATTAGAACCGCATCTAAAGGTCACGGTGTGAAACACGTAGGGTGAGCCACCGGAACACATTACAGGGAGAATGCTGCTGAGTGTTAGCATTGCGGCTAAGCAATAGCTTATGACTAGATGAGAATTCCTCCTTCCAGGATGAGAATTTGCCATTTGCAGGGGAGAAGGGCAAATTCGAGTTTCAGTCCAGTGGAGGGTTTCGCGTCAGTGGACAGAGGGAATGTGCGTCTTCAGGCCACTTTCCCAAGACCTCTGTTGTTAACCATATTACAGTAATGAGCTTGGTGATAGTTGAAGGCATAACCGGCAATGCTAATAAATAAACGTCGTTCTGCTTGTGTGTTTACTGGAAGTGAGGCTCTCTCTCACTAAAAAACTGTCAGTCTGACAAAGATCAGTTCATTTCAAAATCTTTTAAGTGTAACACTTCAAAGATAGGGATCCCAACCCTGGGTTCTCTCTGGGGGGGAGGGGTGTAAAAAGATACAGGGGAAAAAAAAAATTATAATTTCCAAGTTTACTCAACAGAACGAATTAGCATGCCACACAATGTCCGCACTAACACAGAATTCTGCGGTTTTACATGCAGAAAAAGAGGAAAAAACTAATTCTGAAAACGCATGTATATTGATTGGGTGACCTTCAATTCAGTTACGAGTTCAGGTTCTAATACTGCTGAGTGTTCTAGCCGAGACGGGCTCCAGCAGTTAAAATTGTGTTCTCACAAAGAAGCGCTGACGTCTCTACAGCGATTGCCGGGAAAAGCTGAAGGAAATCACGATGGGGGCAACAAAAGAACGAGGACTTCAACTCTGAGAGGGCACTTAAGACATTTCACTGTTATTCACAGGCGAGTAGTAGAATATAGGCCGCTCATCCATTTTAGCGTCTGTACAAATCATTACCTTTGGTTGAAATTTTAAGAATTGCAATGTGGCCGTTCGATTGCGAAACCCTTCACCCCAGTTAACTTCAAGAACAATAGTTAAATCTAATTTTAAAGAAATAATCTGCCCATGATGCAGTGTAAAAAATAAATAAACCTTAGTGAGGATCTCTCATTATGCATGGAAACTTGATATATCCATGTCACTATCAAAATACAACAAATACATTATGGTGCTGATTTCTGGAGGCTAGTCTGAATGCAACTCTGTCACTTAATTTTATGTCATGGACGATATTGAGAAATATGACAATGCTAAGCTTTTACTTCACACTGGATTAAACTAGGCCACTCTCTCCTTGCCCTTTCAGTGAGAGCAGTGGTAAATACTGCATGTCTAATGGCCATAAACATTATTTTGCATTAGCAGTCTACGGCATGTGGTCTGTTCCTTCCAGAGCCTGTCCCTCACGCCTGTTCACTGCTGATCGAGTGGAAGACGAGTCAGCGTACCCAATCAAAAGGACAAGCACACCTCGGTCGGCCCCCCCGTGTTGCTATAGGAGGGGGCCGGACCGACAGCAGAGCCAAGCGTGGCGATACAAATTAAATGGATTTATTCCAATAGGAGAGGCAAATCAGTCTCTTAAATGCACTTACATGTTCCAGAGCTCAGTCAATCAAACCACTCAAGACACAATAGCACTGAAC
Source organism: Hiodon tergisus (assembly GCA_025775045.1). Classification (NCBI taxonomy): domain Eukaryota; kingdom Metazoa; phylum Chordata; class Actinopteri; order Hiodontiformes; family Hiodontidae; genus Hiodon; species Hiodon tergisus. Next base: position 20,096 of record JAOVYW010051197.1, on the reverse strand, counting down.
GTTCATTACCATAATTATTATTACTAATATCATTAGTACCATTTTCTGGAGTGAATATTATTCAAGTATTGCTCTGAATAAGCGGCCATGCAATGCCCTTGCCAAACCCGTAGAATAAAGACTGCAGCTTTTAAACCGCATGCTACGACGATGTCTACATCAAAGGGCTGAGCCAGGACGGCACTGGAGAAGACAACCCTGCATTCATTCTGTGCGGGTGCGTTCATGCATGCTGGTAAATGCACCTTCACTTCATTCTGTAAAACCACCTCCAGTAACCGTATGCCAAACACACACACAAGGGAAAGACTTTAGATAGAAACAGGGCAAAACGCTACACTCAATACTAATATAATACACCAATACTTGTCGACATGTATTGGATACACAGGTGATTATCAGAAAATTTGACTGACACAAAAAAAAAAAAAAGACTTCCTCTGAAACGCCCTTTTCTTCAGCGCTCAGGAAGCAGAATTGATTTGCTCTGTGATTAGATCACATCGGCACGGAGGAGGGAATACCCGTACTTCTGTAGAGAGCGAGGAGAACGTGGCCCACTGCCAATGCACAGAGCTGAAACACAGGAGCTCATCCTCGTTGTCTGCCACAGGGAGCTTCAGGTTCCTCGGCCATCCTTAAACGTAATGAACTGACCGACTTGGCCTACAGCAAGCCTCAACGTTAAGACCAAAAGCTAAAGCTAAAAGGTGCTAAAACTGGCGAAACCTGCAATCCTGCAGATTCAAGGTCATCGCTATCTGGCCACAATATACTGCGCATCGATCACACACACATCCTAATAAGCCCTGCGTTCATACGCACAAATCCAGCTACTGGAGAGGGCATATAAACCAGGAGAAGAAGAAAAAAACACACTAAATGCCTCTTTTAAATACATTTTCACTCAAGAACATAGCCGATCAGATTATTTAAAAACGTACAATTGTATTAAATGATTTAACAACCTCTTTGAAGGATATTACAAAACATTTTTAGAGCAATGGGATTATTGTGATTGGGGAGGAAATTTCCACTTTGATTTTGATGTTAAAGGAATTTGCATGTGTTGCATTTGGGTTGTTAAGCACGATAGTAAATCAATATCAGTTAGTCAATATAAGAAAAAAGACAAATAGGTTTTCCAGTTTATACTGACACTGATAAAACAGTAGATTTAAACTGACCAAACTTTGAATTGGTGACTAGCGATTAATTATCAGAGCATGGGAAATATCAGTGCATGCAGCTACACTAGAAAACCAACAGAAAACAATGTAGTTAAAGAAAAAAGGAAAATATAGGAAATATGACCATAATAGACATGCACTGTGCCTCAATGATATGGATTTCAATTTCTGCCTAATGTTTCTCATATGAGAGAAAGGAAATTGATAACAATGGTCTGTGGTGAATAATCTCGGGTTTATTAACCCTGAACAGACTACAGAGATTTTCAGATTGCTCAAATTCCAGCTCTGGCCTACCAGAAAAACGCAATACACTGGACCCATTGACATTGGCGGAGGAGATACAGTAAGCAGCCAGTAACTTTGTCGGAGGTTGCTCAAAGCGTCTCTGTATGTCCACTATTGCATCAGAGAAGCAAATCCCTTCATAGTATATGTCCTCTAATGTTAGCTTTATGCATTGACGTTCTAAACCAAGGGAAAACCAACCAAGTCGATACGCTACAAACGGTGTGGTTACATTTTGAGAACGCACCAGACAGGCAACTATAAAAACATCCATAAAATCTGGAAATAATCGAGTATTTATCTTGGAAAAGCAAAGAGCTGTCATTTTTAAAAGGTGTATACTGCGTGCGATGCAGAGTGCAGTGCTTTATTTTTTGACCTCAGACCATCCATCAGCTACACCGCCTATCAGTCAGAGGCAGAAGCAAAGCAGCCCGCATGGTTAACGCAGTCAATGGAGTCCTTCAATCTGCCACATTTGTTTGAAGTTTCGTTTAACGTTTGGCTTGGCTTGACTTGACTTCACCATTTCTTTTCAAGCACCTTCAAAGCGCAAAATAAAATATAAAAAAAAAAGAATAATTGGCTGTAGCAGCGGTGAAAGAGCTCATTTGTAGATCAGGGCTTTGACATTTTCTGGATCGCAACCTGGAGGCAGATGTCTAAATCAGGTTTAACCCGCGCATTTCGGCTATGATTATATTAGCCCTTTCAAATAAGAAGATTGCTTTATAGCCTTAACCCTTCGGGAGGAAAATGGTTGTCCGTTACCGGCTTTGGCGACTGCCAGCTTGGTGGTGCAGACCCAAAACGGAACTAGAGATTCCTTCACCCCATGTCGAAATGCATATGGTGACAGGAAACAGACTTTCTGCCCAAACACAACTCAGCCAGGATAAAGGCAAAGCGTTCACAAATGCCCAAACCATGGATTTTGTGAGGTTCAGTAGGCCCTTCTAGACAACTCTATCAAGCTTGTAAAAAAACACTTCAAAAGCTTATCCAGGAGTTAAATATCCAGTAATAACTTCCAAACCTTACTTGTCACATTAAACAGCACAATTAGGAAAAAATGGACAGTTGTGGTGGTGTGCTCGGTCAGACAAAGACGCTACCATGTGTACAGCAGAAGCCAATTCAAGCGAGTGACTCTGCTCACATGAGACACTCCCAAAGGCAGCAGCTTAGAACAGCCACCCCCCGTAGTTAGAGACCAGGCAGCCCCGATCCAACAGGGCACAGATGTACTACAGCACCTTGGGCATCACACCCAATGTGTCACACAACTATGTGGCACTAACCAATCAGCAGATTGCTTGCCAGAGGGCTGCTACCAGAGAAGAGGGCGTAATGTCCACTCAACTGATTTCTTAAGCCATTTACAGCCATCCAATGCACAATTCACGGTATGACTATATAAGATGATGCATCTTTAAAAAAGTAATACGCTACAAAAAAAGCCTTGTTACAGTAAAAACCACCTCAAAGTGTACAATACAACCCAGATTTACAGAAAGGATATAAGGGAAATTCACAACGCACAACGGTAAACACACCAGTGCTAACTATGAAAACAGTAGGTTGGGGGATGGAAGTAGCGTAGCAGAGCAGAGCAGCAGTGGAGTCCACATTTACCCTTATCAGCTCATCCCAGTTCCTTACAGAGCAGGAAATAATGGTGCTTTCCACACAGCTGTGCACAGGTTCATGCTCTGAGGAATCAGAATTCACTCCAAGTAGCTTTACCATTCATCTCAAGCACACTTGGTCCAAACATTTAAAATGACAATGCCCACAGAGAAACACTCAGGAAACTACCGTTAGCCACCAATACGGTCCCAGTATTTCCCCGACTGCAAGGTTTGTTAAGATCAGCACATTGTTGACCTGGTTAGTCAAACATGTAAATATCTTCGGGGGGTGTGTATAGGAAGGGGCTGTGTAAGATGCTATCAATATGTAGCACGATTCAACTCGCTGCAGAAATAGATTTGGCTGGTTAGTCTGTTAAAAGTGATCGTGTTACAGTGCAATAGGTGAGATTCAAACTCTCTCCTTTATTTGTCCTTAGTGCTTGCCAAGGGAAACCTAATCTTTTCAGTCCAGAGGACTCAGCAAAATCTGGCCTTGCAGTCATATAATGGGAGAAGAAAGGAATTGAGAAAGCAGACCATTCTCACAATATTGTTTGGTGGAGACACACTCACCTGTTTCTGATGTCCAGAAAAGACAAAAGGCGTTCCAGGTCTCAGAAAATAGATTATACTATATTAATCAACCCTGTTATTGCTTTTCACTCATTCACAAAGCCATGATCAACACATGAAGCTCAGCATCGGGCTTCCAATGTTTGTGCGGGGTCAGCAAACCGTTTGCTGCGCTTCAGTATTTCCACATTTATTACTGCCGACATAGCGAGGCAATCAGCTAAGTAGAGCCAGTGGCGTGTACGCCACCGTTAACCGTTCATACAATTTCAGCACTGCTAATTTTCTCCTGCCGACTACAAAAAACCCCCGCCGCCATCGTTCAAATAAATACCAAGTACGACTTGTTACAAAGTGAAAGCCAGGCTTCACTATGAAGAGAAAAGAAATAGTTCTCTTCTTGAGGAGTGATATCTTTGAAATAGATCACGGCTTTGTGTTTTAAAAAAAGAGCAAGAACTCCATTAGCTACAAGAGAAAGAAACGCATGGTATTTCTCAATGGCCATATTTTTAGGGTGTCGCACAGTTTCTCATGGCTAAGAATTCTTGACTTTTCCCTGAGGCAAAAGGCAATGTGAAAGATCACAGAGAACACAGACACCCACAGACAAAAAGACCTTGGTGTGGTAAGGGGGTTAGAGGGAATGAGCTCCGATCCATTTCATAAAAGCATACTGTTCGGAATGCATTTAGAGGAAGGGAAAGTCTAAAGTTAAAAACAAGTCAAAATGTACTTCGGCAGGAATGTGCTTTTCTTCGAGACCCGCAACAAAGGAATTTGTCCACCAGTGAGAAACACGGTAGATGTTTTTAACAAACTTGAAGAATATGCTATTGAGCCATGAGAATCTTCACACTACAGTTTTGACCACGCGGACACTGCTTAATGTACTTAATGCCAATAATGGCGGTCTTGAACTGGTGTCGCTAAGCTTGAGGGGAGAAAACGGTCTTTGTGTCTTCACATGCGGCGGATCAGAAAGCCTCTCCTCTGACGCAGCTGTATGCAGACAAAAGCATCAACTTCTGACCCAATCTGGAAAGAACATGCAGACTGAAAAGGGGCCTGGGAAAATATAACGAATAAAAGTATAAATCCAAAGTTTAGTTAGAAATGATAAATTGATTCGATACAGCTAAGCATCAATTTCATGTTGAGTCCTGCCAGTGCCCCATTTTCCCTTTGGTTTGACCTAGTCTGACTACCCAACAACTTTAAACATTGTGTCAGGTAGTGCAAAAACCCACAAATCGTTTCTATATATTTATTTACTCGATAATGCTTTCATCCAATCCACTTGTGGAACCTGATCTAGCTTGTGTGAAAGCTAGATACACTTTGGGTTAAAACTTTCATTTACATGAGTTTTTTTAATAAAATCAGCCAACCAAAATGGTACTATAGACGCACGCCGTTTGCTAGCTTGCTCGATTCTAATGTAATCAATTCATTGATTAGATAGCCAATCAATTTAGCCTGCATTTCACGCAACTAACACTAGCTCATTCTACTCATAGAATGATTACCCAAAGAACAAACAAAGTTATACATCCATTTTAAATCATTTACATTTACAAAAGTTCAACAAAGTTGAAACCAATTCAAAGAACGTTTCAACACACAGTGTGATAGGCGTGGGTTTTTAAAGTAAAAATCAGACTATAGTTTTACTGACATTTATGACACTTTACTGTTTAGAGTCACAGCCCTCTATTTGCATAAAGCACTGTACGTAACCTGATTCCAAGCTGCAGGAATGAAATGAATGATTTGCTCTTTGTACTGACAGAAAATGTCTTTGTAAGCATGGGAGCTGCAGATGTTGCTATAAAACTGATTTATGACAGTATCCCTAGCAGACAGGGAGCTGCCTAATGATGAATATCAGAAACCCTTGAAGCAAACTCACTTTTTGCAAACCATTTACTAATGTCGTTTATCAAACGATTTGGAAAGCAAAGCCACACCCGCCCGTGCAATAGTGTTTTTCTCCTTTTTCAGAATGAGCATGCCCAAACAATCAAAGGATCAAAGGCTCTCACGCCGAGATGCGCTTCTTTAATCACAAGTAGACATATTTACGGGCGTTTTCACTTAAACCATATTAAATTCCCTCATATTAGAGGGGTACTTTTAACAGTGGACCAAAGAGTGCAATTATACAAAGACATGACTAAAATACTGGGCAAGGCAACAATCACAGTAAACAAGAGGCAACAAGTTGCTCTATTCTGCATTGGGGGGGGGGTTCGTTTGTTGCGGGAACTCCAAGTTAAAAACATCTGCATAGCAGCTGTTGCCATCCCCCGCCAAAAGGTCAGTAGGTCAGAAACCTTGTGGAGAACCCCCCCCGCCCCCCAGTTAATCCAGGCCATGGAAAATCAGCAGAAAATGAAACCACAGAGTGCACAATCTTCCTGCCTGTTACTTGAGTTATGCCATCCTCCAACCCCCTCCTGGAAAACAAAAGACTGAAAGCGATTAGCCCTGCCCCGCCAGCGAGGGGCGTAGCGCTGCAATTGAATTAGCCCCTTAGCCCTTGTTCCGACCATGGAGATGAATGGAATCGGAAGAAGTCATCCGATTGTGACATGGAGACACACCAGCACCAGTGTTTAGAGCAGTGGTTTACATTAAACCGGGGCTACACGGGGACTTGCAAAAACGCTATATACAAAGATTCAAGTAACCCTTCCAGAATAAACAGGCGTTGCCCCGTGTCGGTACAAAGCACTCTCTATAGACGCGTGGCGGTAAACATTTACGACTGGAAAAAAGAAACCATCTGAGGACATCCTTAATGCTAACTATACTATTCTATAGGACATGTTTGGGCGGCGACCCAGATGGAGTTCGCACCACACAAGTTGTTAGCAGTGCAAAACCAGCATCCTGTCCCCTACCCTAAATGCCAAATGTTCCCACCACTCAGAGGCATAGTCTTCTTCCGGGATTACAGAAAAGCTAACAAAATTTCTACCAGGCTGCACACTTCTAAATGATGTGTATCTACAGCCCAAAGGGATCAGTAAATACGCTGGACACCGGTGTATTACACTGGTAAATAACGATCGGGTTCATGATGTCACACACATCACTGAAAGATCATAAAAACTGAGGACAGTAATGAAAAATAAAGGGAAATTGTGTTCATGTAATGAAGAACAAAGTATCTCCAGCAATAAATAAAATAAATAAGGTTAAAGGAACAGCAACCAACTAAGCACAGACAGGTCAGCAATCTAATAGAACGGGGGGGCGTCACTCGCCACTTTAAAGCCACCTTTTGTCTGGGCTTACAGCAACTGGCTGGCTGCCACCTATCAGCTTACAGCTGGGAAAGAGAGAGGAGGGCAAGGTCTCTGTAAACGTTGTTCCGAGTCCGGTAAAAGATGCCCGTGTGGCCCACATCTGAGAGACAGGACGGCAGAGATCAGCGGTGGTTAATACACAGTCACGCAGTTCACACTCACAGTATTAGACGGCAGATGGGGAAATGGTTTTCAAATACCAAAGTCAGTCAGCTGGTTAAAAGTGTTCTGTACCAACTGTCAACATCACGATGACTGTGCTTAATCCCCGTTCATTGAAAAGATTATTCTTCCTGGCTAGGGGGCTGGAGTCAACACAGCATATATACTAGTGTTGGTCTTTCTCTGATTGTGTCTGTGAGCCACATTTACTTATTAGCATTCGGAGCGCATGATCGTTAGCAGACTTTAGTCATCCGGGCTCCAAACCTGCTCAGTTCACTTCAGTTCAGTTAACTTTAAAAATGTTAAGTTGTAGTCAGATAGGGAGATGAAGGGTGAGGCGCAGATGGAAATACGCCACATCCTGAAAAACCTCATGGGGAAATCGAGAGCATTTTAACACAGCCAGACAAAAGGTTAACTCAAGTCACTTAACTAGATAAAGGGAGAGAAGGAGAAACTTTATTACCAAGCCCGGGCAGATGCTACCAACAGAAAGGATATGGCAAGCATGCCATTACATGCGTGTCACATGATGTAACTACATCAAAATCTAGGGAGCCGTCGTCTTGGCTGATTGTACATTGACCTTCACATCTGTTCCATTGCCTAACGTATCAAAGAATTAGCAGGGGCAGGACCCCACTGCCTCAGTGGGCGGTGGAAATTATGGAAATGGATGGGCTTCACGGTTCAGTGTCTTTGTCTGATGGATTCCCTTAGCTAATTCATGCATCAGTTCAATTGCTTTTCATATTTTTAATAATATAAATAAACCGTTTCAATATTACCTTTTCATATTTTTGTACTGTGCTTAAATCTATAACATTTAAATGGATGATTTATAGGTGGAAAACATTGAAGATTAATAAATATTTGAGAAATCACTAGAACTCTCGGTCTACACGACAGGTATAAAATCTAACTGAGCGAAACAAGAAAAATTCCTAGAGAAATAACGCAGGACCAAATCGAGTCAGTTTTCTCACAAAGAGAAGGCTTGTCAGCTATTAAATCAATTAACATCCATTCAGTTGAGACACATGAGCAGCACAAAACAGTAAAAAATGATAACCCTCTCTTCCTGGCACATATCTCACCGTCAAAGGCAGAGCACCAGAGACAGTGGAAAAGGAAAGTAAAGTAACAGAATGGTTGGTGTGCACTGCCCATTGTGGAGAAACAATACGCCTGCCCCCGGCCCTGTGTAAAGTCAGAGACGAGCCCAGTCCCCTCGCTGCCTCTGCTATTGTGCTGTGAGGGGAGGTGCCACTCCCATGTGATGCAGACTTCCTAAACGCTGCCCTCTGCACACAGGTCTTTACTGGCACGCTGGAGGGCTAGCGTTTCCCCGGCAACTCTGTCACCTTTTTACCTTCCTCTGGCATCTGTCCTCTAACGGACAACCCACCAGGCACCAGGCAGGGGCGTTTAGTAGACTAAAAAGGGTATTCATTTAGTGGACACTCCTTAAAGTGCATGCAGTCAGAGATATCAAAAGCACATTACACAAGCGGAAGCCAGTTGGTTAAAATACTAACAAAATGGCCATTCTCTACACTGTATACCAGTTAACGTCTGATTTAAAATGACATTACGATTAAATACAAGTTTACTACTCGCTTAAACAACTGACGTAGCGATACTGAGTAAAGACATGGGTCACCCTGTGAAACCCAGCGAGGGTTGCGTACGAGACGATCATCTCCACTTCCGTTCAGGAGCTCGGGCCTTAAATACGGGTGTAATTTGGAATTCAGGGTAGCTTTTGGCAATGCAAAACCCTGCATGTCGAACGTTTACAGAAACGGCGACGGAGGGCCCACCGAAACGGTTGTCAGCACTGAGGCATGGGCGTGAAGGGGCTCCCCACGATGTCTGCTTCTCCAATCATTTACGCAACGCGAGATCCCAGCTGTCGTCTGCTCAGCAAACGCTGTCACTTTAGCACGGTTATTCAGCGTTCGCATGATCCTCCTCTGTGACTGCAGCTGACAAGCCCCCATTCGGACGCGTATAAATACACCGCCCGAGACTGCAGGGTCGTGCTTTGCATACTTGATTGCTTCAGTAATACAGAAACGAAGATGATAAGATTAAGTGTATTATTACGAGACGTTCGAAATAGCATTTCACTACTAGACTCTTTTAAATTATCCGTGAGCACGTCACAATCCCAGCTGAAGGTACGAGGTAATGGCAGGCATATCCCACTTAAGGACAGCAGCAAGCAATTTTTCTGACGTACAGACCTACCCTAATTATCGCCCCGATCAATGTCAAGTCAATAACCGCTTTCCCAAAACAGAGCATTGGGGATGGGGCCTCAAACGGTAACTCAGCAGTTTTTTGGCACCTCAAGTCACTTTAAACTGTTGCCATGCCAGAACTCATCCAATCCAATACCTGATGACCGCCTGCTGTCCCTCACTTGAATTCTACAGACCATGCACTTTGTCTCCGTTTTACCGGTTATGGCTGCACAGATTTAAAG
>JAOVYW010051197.1:0-10341 GCA_025775045.1 Hiodon tergisus | reverse complement strand
CTGCTGTCCCTCACTTGAATTCTACAGACCATGCACTTTGTCTCCGTTTTACCGGTTATGGCTGCACAGATTTAAAGCTCTCATCAACCTCTGTGTTCTTTCATATTATTAGAAATGTCACGTGGCCTAGAAAAACAATATCCATTGGTTATTTTGAGAAGGAAAAAAACAACATATTGTTACTTCGGAATTTTTTTTCCTGGACAGAGAATATACATTTTAGGGATTCCACAGTAATGAATCCCACAGTAATGAATCCCACAGAAAATGTTGTAGCCGTAACTCACACCAGCAGTTTAACATACAGTCACATATAGTGCTTAGCGCACCAAGGGGAAGACGGACGCCGGATAACCTCAACAAGGTCACCAGTACTGAGGACTGCTGTGAAGCTCCCAGTGTGGACGCACGCTGCTGTCATGGCCAGAAACTCATCTGCCAGTAGGTTTAGCGTCACTGTGTGTCCTTCGTCAGCAAGTCAGCGAAGGGACCCCAGCGCACGGTAATCCGAGGGGGAAAACACGATGAACGAGAAGATAAGGCCCCCAAGGTCAATAAGTGACGGTGCCTTCAAACAGACGACGTGGCACGCAACCATCACGTTTCACCCGCGTACCGAATGACCGAATGCTGAAAGGGTCGTTGCCAGAAGCGAATGCAACACTACTGGCCAAAACTAAGCTGGCCCGCACATTACAAATGATTTACTGTCTGCCAAAGCAACCTAGGCTTGCCCCTCTCTCTGACTATATTGCACCTGAGGTGTTGATCATTTAGGTGCAAGGCTATGCAGAGCGAGCTGGCCTGCTCCCAGGGAGTCACTTGCTGGGTTAGCACGTCGAAGCGGATTCGACCAACGCTGATCTTTCAGCACGGATACCACCTCCACATTAGTCGGTTGGGGAGGCGAGGAGGAGGGGTGGTATGGGCAGACAGCCACCATGCACTGAATGCAAACCGAACAGCTCTTCCACTTGCAACCAATCTGAGATGAACAGCGTGAGCTTATCTTACGGAAAAATTAAAAAGGTGTACATGATTATTAATATACATTATCAAAAAAAATATAGAGAAATGTCTGCTGTTGTATATCGGTGCCCGCCCAATACGGGGGTCAAGATCTGACAGCACAATAAACCTAATGGAACAGGCAATTCAATCTGCTGTGAGGGCTTGCTGCTGCTAATTAGTTTAACAGAAGGACAGGGTAACAATGGCCTGCAGTCCACGCCCCACCAGAGAAGAGCAGAGGGGAGTGATTGGAGTGCTGCAGCTCCAGCTCACAAACACGGCCCACGTTCCCAACAGGATGGAGCGTAGGAATGGAGATCTCGTCCTTACACAAAAGCCTCGTTTAAATCGCCACTCAACTTCCACGCGAGCAGGCGTGGGCAAAAACGAAGGAAGGCCAGAGTTAATACAATAAAAACAAAAAAAACATCAGAAGAATCAAGGAGTTTCACGGCCTGAAAGCAGGATCTACCGGGCCACAGAAGTGTCTCGCCAGACACTTGGAATCCAACAAAGCCAGCGTTAACTGCAGGTCCGGGAGAGAAGCGTCTGTCAGGGTCAACTCGTTACTTTGGCGTTTTCACAAAAAACACAGAGCAGATTAGAAAAAACGGTTTCCTAATGACCCCCATAAACTAAATATCTGTTCAGTCAGAGCACAGCACTATTGAATCTTAGTTTCTAGAATCTTAGACCTAGAAACACTGTACATCTTTAAAGCCCGAGGGTTTAAACGAGGCATGTTTTGTTAATGTTCATTTACTTGCAGACAAGATGGTATTATCTGGGGAAACATGTTTACAATTCACTACAAATGAAGCTAGAATCTTAAGAGATGGAGGTACCAAGCAGCCATACGTACAACAGGGATGTATTATCAGATTTTGATTAACTAAGAACGCTGATGGATAGAAGCAAAGGATCTTTTCCACCTGGAGGTAAAGATGATTTTGGGGTTTACTTCGGCTGAAGAGGTTGCTAAGGCTATTTATATACTGATATTTAACAGCCACTGCTGGCAAAAACTTGCTATATGAACCATTTGAGTTGACCAATCAAAAATTGCCTGTCTCCTGAGTGATCATTTCACTGGTCAGTTATGAGCGGGAGAGCCCAGTAACCGCACACAATTGGCAGAGCACCGGCCCAAGGCAGGGCAGGCTCAGAGAGCTTCTCTCACGGAAAGGCTAGCAGCACTGTTGGAAAGGAAAGGGCCTCTCCCTCCAGTCGGCACCAACACTCTTGTGCAGACAGCGTGGCTGGCATTGGGAAAACGACGGGAGGGCCCATTGCTAACCAAGCCTTCATCAAGAACAATGCGTTTCTAAAGCCTGATAGCACTGTAAACGACAGACGTCAGCATAGACCGCCAGGTTAACACATGGGCCAAAGATACAGTTATATGAAGAAGGCTCATGGCACTTACTAAAAAGTCATGAGATTTTAGGATGCTTTCATGCTAATTGGCCTCATGAAAGGCGATTAAACAAAAGAAGGCAAATGTCCAGGTGACAAAGCATTTAGATAACGGCTTCATATTTGATTTAAAAAACAAAACAAAAAAACTATCTGAATGTCACCACCAGTACTATGGAAACGGATTTGATTTTGCAGAGTCAGGGAAACGAGAGTGCTGGCCAATGGCTGGCTGCCCCTTTAGCAGCGTGCATCGGAGCCTTGAGGCCCAGGTAAGCTCACCTCCGCAGACAGCCACACGCCTCCCCATTATCAGGACACTGCCTTTGCTGGTCCAGCCAAGGCAGGGGAGCCTAATCTTAGCTGCTGTATCTATGCAGTTGCCTTAGCAATCTCCCACTGCATGCCGCACAAATAAAAGGTTATTTTCAGACATTTGATTAACGTTAAGCTGTCGACAAGTAATGTAAGCCAGCTGCCGAGCTCATGAGACCACTTTAAACTTTTTTAGCCAGAGTGCGGTGGACGTTTGTAAGCCCCCACCCTGACTGTTCCCACTTACAAAGCTGGGAGGCCTGGCCGCCCTCCCATTCACTTAGGCTTGACAATAAACAAAGCATGGATTCCCATATATAGCGTTGTTGCTAATAGTGAGACGACATAAGAAACGCCCGTGCAACAGAATGCGATAGCGTCTGCGTTGGGGACACAGAAGTTTGGCCAAAAACAACAGGGATTTATACCATCACAGTGCGACACTGGCGGATGGAAAACTGAAACGCCCACTCCACTCCTGCTGGGTTACTGCTTCGTGCACGGTATCTGCTGGTTAGGTTTTTAACAGTCCCTTACATTTTTTACATCAGTCAAATACACGTTTTAAAGAGCACACTTGTCAACCAACCCACATCGTTTTATCCCAGCTAGGTGGTGCAGTCGCAAGATCAGTGTCACAGCTAACGTTCTCCATATGGGCTCTGTGTTTATTAAACAGAACTGCAATGGGGAAACTACACTAGCGGTAGAGAGGATAAAGCAAATAAAGGAATCCTTTTTAAACAAAACATCACAAGACAAAAAAAACAAGCGGGGCAAGGCAAACAACTCCAATGAATGAAAAACAGTCCCATAATATCGATTCATAAAGACCTTGCAAAAATCAGTCCAATTCTAAAACGGCAAGAGGGCTGATGACTGAAACACAGCTGTCACGAAACACAAATTCCTCCCTCAAGACGCATCAACGGAATTATGGTTTATGAACTATTATGTTTTTCATCGTTTATTTTCTCCCAGACTTGGATTTGCAGATTGTGCCAATGCTTCTCAGGTTGCGGCTATAAATCTGCCGCCACACACAGAGAGAATGAGGAAGTGTGACTGACCAACCCTTTCACAACGTGTCCTAGTAGAGGGAAGCCTTGTTTTAGACGCGCTGGCAGCCGCTGTGTATGGCCCTCATACCTCGTACGCTGAGGTGCGTTACATGGCCAACCTGTCACACACTGACATTTTACCTCGGCCTAGTAGCAGACCAAAAGCGTGGGTTTCAGTTCTGAATCCCCCCATGACTGTATCTTAATACAATCTCTTATGCTCACCTTGGTATCAGTAATAAGGAATCTATAATAATTCTGTTATCAGTTTCAAATCTCTGCAACAATTTAAATATAGTATTTTCACATTTCACAAAATCCGTGTGGGAGTGAACAACCATGACAAGTGGTTTGTGTCTGGGAGATGTCCAAGACCAAGACCAACTCCACACACTAACTTTGAAAGCATTCAGCTGGTGTTCGGCCAAAACAACCATTCTTCAAAAATATCTAGAATAAACCATGTGCAGTTCACATACACACAGCACTGCCCCTTCAGAGACTGCTCTGACACTGTAACAGTAGAGAAACACCGGCTGACATTTCCGTCCCTCTGACTAAAAGGCATGACAGACACGGGAAAGTTGGCCCGGCCAAGACAGGAGGCTCGCCAGCAGCACACTATAGCAAAAGCTGACCATTTCAGACACAGATTCCTTACAGCTCTGATTAACCACAGGGGCCACGGCCCAGAGCAGAACTTGAATATAGAGGAGACTGTACTGCATGCCTGAGATTGATATTAAATGTATTAGGCATATAGGGGGCCCCAAAGCATGCCTCACAGGAAACAAGCTACTTTCAAGACATACAGAATGCATCAGAAATGTGCCAAAGTAAAAAAAATCTAACACATTCTGTGTGTGTCACCCTTTTGCATTTCATAATTCATCTTAATATTACACAGAACTACATCACTGTAAACCCTAATAGAAAAGTACATACGCATAGAGTTTGGGAGCCCACGGTAGTTATTCAAACAAAAACAGAAGCAGCAAGCCCAGATTGGGGACAAATATGGCAGAAAAGACCAGAATAATTGCAGAAATAAAAATAAGACTCAAAGTAAGTTTGTGCTCTAAAACGTAAACAGTAAAAAAGTACCTTTCAGGAAGCAAAACAAATTAATAAATGTAATTAAACAGCAAAAAGAATATCAAATATCAAAAGTATTTCAAACCAACTCATAACCTTTTGGGTCAGGTCCAGTCCATAATTCCCTGCAACGGAACCAAACTTTTCCGTCACAAAGACCACAGCCTGATGTTAGCGTAGAAATGCTAATCAGGGAGCAAGGCTGAAGGGGAAATCGGAGAGAAATTGATGGAGTGTTCATCTGCAACTCCCAAATTAATAGACCATTCTCGTCACTAAGAGAGTATTCCAGCCTTACCTTGATCACTCCTGGCTCATTGCGAGTTTGAACAAGCAGTTTACAAAGGTCAACCAAGCGCAAACAACAATCAGAATGTCTGGCGCCTTGCCATTGGTCGAGTTATAATGAAAGGGGAACCCTTGCATACTCCGTCTGCACTCCTACAAGTCAACATGCTTCCAGAGGGGTTGAAGAAACCATCAGATACCGGCTTCTCCCGCCGACCGTTTCACGAGTAAAAAAGCAAGGAAAATAGTTCTATCCCACGTTCCCATATACTGTTCATTACTGAGGTTTAGCGTTTTATCAGTTGCTGTTGGCAAGCATATACTCCAACTAAGCCTGTGAAACTTGCCTGCTGCGGGGCTGCCTGCTGCTAATTATAACTGTGCATATGAGATTCTGGTTGAAGCGGACAGTGTTGAGGTCACACCTTCTCTGTCTGGATAACAGGTTAATGGCACAAGCACAACTCTGCTCCCAATGTCAGGCAGGCCACGGAAAAGTACCTTTGCAACTGTACCCAGCTCGAGAGTTAGTTAAGCACACATACGCTGCTTGACATTTTAACACTAACATTTAAATGTTTTCTGCACACTGCCCTGAAAAAAAGATGGACCACATGACATTGAATTTTTTTTTTAAAACACCTTATGTAAATACCAACAAAATATAATGAGAAACATTCATCAGTGCCATCTGAATAAGAAACAAAGCCTAAACCTCTTAAAGACTGCTGAAGGTGCACAGTTGGTTCAAATTCCCCCATCGCCGAAATCAGTTGGTCTCATATAACAGCTGACGGAGTAATTTCACATTTCATTAAGTTCAATCAAAATGCATAAAGACAGTAAAACCAAAACATCGGTTTCATTAGAAACAATGAATTAAATTACATTCATTTGCACTTCTGAAGGTTAATTGCACAGAAAAGGCATGGTGCTGATTAAGACATTGGATAGGGGGGGTGGGGGTTGGGAGAGTTTCTGGATACTTGTTTCTTCTTAAGAAAAGATTGTGGCATTTGGAACGCATATAAATTAGTAATACAAGATTTGTTAGCTGATTAAGTTTTATTGGGCCCTGAACATTCATTAATTGAACAACTAATTAATCCCAATTAGCTTGAATACTGAGATCCATTTTGAACTTGCTCAGGCGACAAATTAACCAAACAAATTAAACCTCTTTGCTTCTTCACATTTAATACAGTAAACAGACTTTAATGTATTTCTATTGCCAATGACTAATAGCACACAGATATGCAAGATCAGACGGAGACCATTATTTAACACAGAGGTTCCACAAGACATGGGTTAAAGAAACATTAAGATCGTGGTTAGCCCGTGTGGGGTCGCATATCCCATTTGACCAAAATAGCATTTTCACATTTCACATTTTTCGCTATAACTACCCAATTGATAAAACGATTCTATACTGTGATTTCCTAGATTTATGGCGTTGCAACAGATGCAATAGAATCTGAAACGCACATGCCATGGCCTTTCACTCTTGTTCCTGGGATGCCGCGGGGCAATTTTTTTGGCACCGAGGGAACAAAATGCTAAATTAGTTGAACTATGAGAATAATGAAACCAAAACCTAAATAGCTCAGGACGAATTAATCCCCACACACGCTGCAGCTCTCTAAGGCACATGCAGAGACCGCCCGCTACTCTTCTGACTCTTGATACCTCCTTGCCGAAGAGTGAGTGACAAGGGCCCCTCTATTTTCTTCCATAGTGCCCATCTGCTCCCCGTCTCTCACCAAATGCCATCCTTTCCCAGGACGGAGAGCTCTGAAAGTTAACATGCTACTGGTTGCCACTAATGCAAAACTGCAGCGCAGACGCTTTGAATACGACAAGTGGGTCAGCAGTAGGCGCTTAGTATCGTTCGAAATTTTAAGATTCTGATATCAATTCTTCAACCCGCTACCAATTTCACTGTTTCACTATTCAACTACAATTCAACTATTTTTTTCTTGATGCAGATTCCAAATGATTATTTTTCAATGCATGTTCTGAATAAGAAATTCATTTAACATTGATAAAAATAGATAACTGTACCTATATCATTCTCCCCTATGCTAAACTGCGGATTAGTTGGATTTGGAAAGAGCAGCATCTGAAATTTAAGCATGTAACAACATAATAATGTCCTTCAAAGTTAAGATATTGGAAACTATTGCAATACAGGTTAAGCATCCCATATCTGAAATTTACAAAATCCAAAATGCTCCAAAATTCTAAACTTCTTAAGCCGGTATGACACCACAAGCAGAAAATTCCAGACCTGACTTCACTTGGACATGTGACGCTCTGTTGGGGTCAATTTTTTCACAACCATCGTCAACGGCAGACCTAAGTATTATATACTGTGTTTTTTGCTCATTCTCTGCTTTGTGGCACCAAAAACAAAGGCAGTTACGGGTTACGAACGAGTTCCGTTCCCGAGTCTAATTTTCTATGCAAGTTGGATCCCGTACAGTTCGTATTTAGCATCAGTTGGCCATTTATTTAACCTTTCTATGCATATAAAACACTTCCAAAGAGAAAATTAGTAAACACAACGCTAACTGCACGTGATCCGAAACAGACTGCTGCGAGTACGCTCGAGCTGACGAACCACTGATGCCGCGGAATGTCTTCATGAGCGCAAACTTACTACAAACCGTTTGTCTTTAACTCTAATTTTTTATTTAACAGGCTTTATGACAGTCTATGTAAGTACAGATTTTTAATTGAAAATGTTAAATACTGTATAAATTACCTTCTGGCTATGTGAACACGGTGTATATGAAACATAAATGGATTTTATGTTTAGACTTGGGTCCCATTCCCAAGATATCTCATTATGTATATGCAAATACTCCAAAGTCCGAAAATATCCAAAATCCGAAATACTTACTGGTCCCAGGCATTTCGGATATGGAATGCTCAACCTGTATACCATAACCTTTTATAGATTTTATGTCTAATTTCTCATTTAGCACACGTCATGGGTGTGCCTTATGCCACAGCACAGTAAAGAGTCACAGAAATTTTGTCTAGCAATAATTTACATTAATCCTGAAGGGAGAAATCAGCTAAATGTTAGCCAACTTAATTACAGCTTTCCGAAATAACTTTTTTTTTAATATAACGTAAGGCACTACCTCTATAAAATGAATACTTGAAAACTAACCAGAGGTATTTTTCAAAATAATGTAGCTAGCTAGCTAAATTTTGTGAACCATTTTCCTAGTCTGTGCCAAATGTACTTGACGCTAGCCAACGTCACCAATAGTTTTGTGTAAATTAGCCAGCAGTGAATTGTGCTTGTTAGTTGTGTGCTTGATGCGAGCATGATACCCTTTAAGCTCATTGAGACCATTTGCATGCATTATGCTATAATCACGTGTTTAGAGCAAACTGGTAAATATAGCTTGATTGAATTAATCTAGCCACCATCTATTTCCCTCAGCCAGAAAATGTCTTCAACTGAAAATACACAAAAAAAAAAAAAGGGCTTAATCCTAATTCCTAAATATTCGCGGGTCATATTTCAGTACAGTAGGAAATGCTGACCGGGCTTAGGTAATATTTTTCTAGTCAAAGTCTGGCATATTGATAGTTTGTTATTAATGGAAATGCTTACTAACAGCCCGGAAAGCTGGTCAGTACAATACTAGTACTACTATTATTAGTAGTATTATTATAACAAATGATAGATTATTATTAAGTGGGGTGGGGTCTTGTGTGCATACCGGATGAAAAAGCTCCCTTGGTTTTAACGACCAAAAAGAACCAAATTTGGCAAGAAATCTCTCGTTACGTTTTTGTTACCGCGATAATTTGGTTGATCCTGTTGTTGAACTTCGATACCCAGGCCTAGCCACCAGACTGGTTAGAGGAGAGTGAACAAAACCTATTAATGCAAACCTAGCATACACAGATCTAGGACAGTGCAGGACAGAATACTACTGGTCAGATAGTAAAGTAAAGTAAACAAACTATATATATTCTCTGATGCATACGGACAGGTCTTTAAAAATGTTCTTAAAAAGTGATGGAGGTACCAAGCAGCCATACGTACAACAGGGATGTATTATCAGATTTTGATTAACTAAGAACGCTGATGGATAGAAGCAAAGGATCTTTTCCACCTGGAGGTAAAGATGATTTTGGCTTAAGAGGTTAAGGCAATTACTGACAAACAACTGAAGTGCCAAAAAGACACAAACCCACTTTCTCAGCCACATCCATAAGATACAATTCCAGACATTAAAAATAGCCATCTGTACAAGAAGGTTATCTTACCATTTAATTTGCTTAAGCTTCAGTAGAAACATGTGACTACCTAAAAAGCACCACTGTTGCTATGCAGAGTTGACGCCCCCCCCCCCCCATGTCTGCAGTCACTAATCATTCATACCTAGTCAGAGTATCAATTGCTGAAAGTAATAATCATCTGTCAAATTAGAATTTAAATTGGAAATGTCCTTTGGTTTGCAGAATATAAATATTCAAAGCCACACATTCTGAAATGAAAGAAACTGACCTCTGATATTCCCCCCCCACTCATTTATCCAGCAACTTCCCACGTCTTCATAGCTCACTTACAGCAAATTCCCACCTAACGCCTTTGCCTCGAACCCACTGCATTGGCCCATAGAGACTAATTTCACCAGCCACCAGCAGTCACCGGGCTCCATTACAGATGAGCTTCCCACCTCTTGCAGGAGCCGAGCAACATGACTCAAACTGGAGAGAACGCGTGCAGTGATTCTCCAGCCCAACGTGTTTACACAGCACATCCTGCAATTACGCCGACTGCAGTGTTAGGCTTCAACCGCTCATTATTCCCCCCCTCAACAGCCTCCGATGACAGTTTAGGCTCTCCTCTTCTGCCAATACGTTCAACAGCACACCAGATCAATAAATTAGCACAACGGTCGTGATGAACTCGGCCTGGACCAGGTGTCATGGGCCTAGACAGTCACCAGCCCCCTTTTACATCTTGCACATGCACTTACAAGGGTTTTCTCTTTGCATTTACCCAGAAAATGCCTGCCACTCAAAATGAGCTTCAGAGAAAAAGGCGCCCGAAGAGCTCTCTCCTCAGAAGAGGGCACCCCCGGGCCCCGTGGTCAAGTCTCAGAGCATCAACAACATCGAGACG